>JAJLXZ010000023.1:0-117202 GCA_030571575.1 Kazachstania viticola
GTGGGGGGGGGGGGGGGGGGGGGGGGGGCTGCACTAATAATAACTTTAATTTCTATTCACATTCGCGAACAATAGGTTATGAGCCCTGAAGCTGTAGTTAAAACTTTACAGTAACTAATTATAGCTTCAAAGTCCATAATCTACTGGAAAAGAGCTATAAAAACCAGAATAATATGTAAGTAATCTTTACAGTGAGCAAGACCCACTTATTGCCGCTGCTCTTCTAAAAGAAGTACTCAAGTGAACTGTAAAATTGGGTAAAGATTGAAGGTCAACTACTAAACATTGCATTTCTTTATAGCAAAAAGAATTGTTTTCGCTATTTTTTCATCCCGTATGGCCCGTATCTAAATGAAAATTATATGTAACTGTGTGAGATTTCTTAGTCACCTTAAACATTCAGATTTCCTCTATCCAGATGAATAGTTGACCGTACTGTCTTCACTTTGTATCCTATACATCTGTAGGATTCAGTTGTTGGAAAGGTGTAGCGCCTAATATGGTTGATGTGCAATAGAACCACTCATGGCCAAGACCCTAGTAGAAACATGTCTAAGGAGAACAAGATTCCACAAACCGGAATTTTTCACCAGTTTACGTATATATAGTACTGTTGCTCCACAAGTACAAGATATATATCTCATAGTCAGCTAGATCTGGACCCGTCACTTTCAATGTCTGTCACAGAAAATTTCCGCTTTGGGAAGTGAAAAATTGAAAATTTGTGACTCATTTGTCGCGTTTCTTTTTCTGCATATAATGGAAATGAGTAATTTACACTCATTTGAGGGGTTTCGCACTCTTCGAATCTCTAAACAATTGTATAAAAGTGTAATTCCAGCTTTGCAAATTTTCATTTATTTAGGAACTTATATTACATTATAGAAAAAGATATAGGTATATATATTTAACTGCTCTATTAGTTTTTATAATACTATATTTTCATACTGCTATAGAAAATATACTCTAATTTGACTATTGCTTACTAAATAGTTATATGTTCAAATTATCTGAATCTGAATACACTTGCCAAGACTACTTATCTGACCACATCTGGAAAACCAACTCGTATTAGAAATTACTCTTTAATATACTCAAAATTTACTAAACTTACAATATAAAACATATAAAATTATTAAAAACATTCATACAAACAATTAAATAAAAAAAAATGGAACAAGAAAATTTTAATCAAAAAGCTACTTTCACTATTAAAAATGGCCCTACTTTCGAAGGTATTTCATTTGGGGCTGATAAATCTGTTGCTGGGGAAGCTGTCTTCACCACTTCCCTAGTTGGTTATCCAGAATCGATGACTGATCCATCGTATCGTGGTCAGATATTAGTCTTTACTCAACCTTTGATTGGTAACTATGGGGTTCCTTCTTCCACTGAACGTGATGAATTTAACCTTTTAAAATACTTTGAATCTCCTCATATTCATGTTGTCGGTATTGTTGTCGCTGAGTACGCTTACCAATACTCTCATTGGACTGCTGTTGAATCTTTAGCTAGTTGGTGTAAAAGAGAAGGCATAACTGCTGTTACTGGTGTTGACACGAGAGAAATTGTTCAATATTTAAGAGAAGAAGGTTCTTCTTTAGGTAGAATTACTATTGGTGATTCATCTCCTGTCGAATACGTCGACCCAATGAACACTCATCTGGTTAAACAAGTCAGTACAAAGCAACCTTTTCACATATCTTCTAACTTAGAAAATGCTGTAGCAAACATCGCTTTAATTGATTGCGGTGTCAAAGAAAACATTATTAGATGTTTAGTTAAAAGAGGTGCTAATGTCACAGTATATCCTTATAACTATCCTATACATGAAGTCGCTGATCAATATGATGGTATCTTTTTATCTAATGGTCCTGGTAATCCTGAATTATGTACAGAGACAATCTCTAATCTAAAGAAATTATTAGGTAATTCTAAATTTGATAATATTCCAATCTTTGGAATTTGTTTGGGTCATCAATTGTTAGCTTTAGCCTCCGGTGCTAAGACTACTAAATTAACTTACGGTAACAGAGCTCATAATATTCCTGCTATGGACTTAACTACGGGCTATTGCTACATTACTTCTCAAAATCATGGCTACGCTGTTGATCCAGATACTTTACCTGCAGATCAATGGAAACCATATTTTATTAATTTGAATGATCAGTCAAATGAAGGTATGATCCACTTAAAGAGACCAATATTCTCTACTCAATTTCACCCAGAAGCTAAAGGTGGTCCATTAGATACTGATATCTTATTCGACAAATTTTTTGGTAATATTAAGTTCTTCCAAGATGGAAAATTAAAGCATGGTCAAAAGATGAGAAAATTATCCGTTTCTGAAAGATTCGATATCAATCATTTGATTCTTGCTAAAGAAAGAGTTCTTTTCTAAGCTTCTTTAAGTATCTTATATATATCTATAATACATAAGTCTTTGTCCAAGGGCAAATATAAATTTGATATTACTAAAATCTGGATATAAACATTCTTTTTCTTCATGCTCATTATCCATATGAAAAACTAAGAGATAATATCAATAAATAAAAAAAAAATCAAACAAATGAAAATAAAAAATTAAAGCCAATATATTCTCATCTTGACTTGTTTTTAGCAGAACAAGTACAAAGTTATCATATTTAATATAAAGTTGAGAAATTATCAACAACAACAACATTATTCAAGACAATGTCTGATGCAGAACATGATGAGAGCTATTGGAGAGACAGGAAATCTCGTTTTATTCTCTCTGTAGATCCAAAATTTGCAAAAGGAATGGATAAAAATGATACATATAAGAGATTTCAATATTTATTATCCTTAACAGATCTATTTCGTCATTTTATAAACCTCAAGGCAAAACATGATAAGACAATGCAGAAATTATTGAAATCTATAGAATCAAGATCTTCATCTACCTCTGTTAAGAAACCAAACTACGTATCAAGACATCATAGAAAGACAGAGAAAGAAGAAGATGCTGAATTAATGCGAGATGAGGAAGGTACTAACGAAACAGATGAAGAAGACTTTGTTACTGATTCTCCAAATTTTATCAAGTCCGGTAAGATGAGAGATTATCAAATTCAAGGTTTAAATTGGCTAATATCGTTACATGAAAATAAATTGTCAGGTATATTGGCTGATGAAATGGGGTTAGGTAAGACTTTACAAACAATATCTTTTTTGGGTTATCTAAGATACATAAAGAAAATTGATGGCCCTTTTTTAGTTATAGTTCCCAAATCAACTTTGGATAATTGGAAACGTGAATTTAATAAATGGACTCCAGATGTAAATGCTGTTATATTACACGGTGATAAAGAAAGTAGGGGTACCATACTAACGGACATTATATTAGAAGCAAAATTTGACGTATTGATCACTTCCTATGAAATGGTTATTAGAGAGAAAAACGTACTAAAGAGACTAGCATGGCAGTATATTGTTATTGATGAAGCACATCGTATCAAGAATGAACAAAGTGCACTCTCTCAAATTATCAGATTATTTTACTCAAAGAACAGATTGCTTATCACCGGAACACCATTACAGAATAATCTACATGAACTATGGAGTTTGCTAAATTTCTTATTACCTGATGTCTTCGGTGACTCAGAGGTATTTGATGAATGGTTTGAACAGAATAATTCTGAGCAAGATCAAGAGATTGTGATACAGCAACTTCATGCTGTTTTGAATCCTTTCCTATTGAGAAGAATCAAAGCCGATGTAGAAAAATCACTTTTACCAAAAATCGAGACTAATGTATATGTTGGTATGACTGACATGCAGATACAATGGTATAAATCTCTATTAGAAAAAGATATTGATGCAGTAAATGGTGCAGTTGGTAAGAGGGAAGGTAAGACAAGACTACTAAATATTGTCATGCAATTGAGAAAGTGCTGTAACCATCCATACTTATTTGAAGGTGCTGAACCAGGCCCGCCATATACTACTGATGAGCATCTAGTTTTCAATGCTGGTAAAATGATTGTACTTGATAAATTACTTAAAAGGTTGAAAGAAAAAGGTTCGCGGGTTCTAATCTTCAGTCAAATGTCGAGATTGTTAGATATATTAGAAGATTACTGCTATTTCAGAGAGTTCGAATACTGTAGAATTGATGGTTCTACTCCGCATGAAGAGCGTGTAGAAGCTATTGATGATTACAACAAACCTGATTCATCAAAATTTGTCTTCCTACTTACCACACGTGCCGGTGGTCTAGGTATTAACTTAGTAACTGC
Source organism: Kazachstania viticola (assembly GCA_030571575.1). Taxonomy (NCBI): domain Eukaryota; kingdom Fungi; phylum Ascomycota; class Saccharomycetes; order Saccharomycetales; family Saccharomycetaceae; genus Kazachstania; species Kazachstania viticola. The sequence goes on from JAJLXZ010000023.1 coordinate 4,260, forward strand.
TGATACTGTTATACTATTTGATTCAGATTGGAATCCTCAAGCAGATTTACAAGCTATGGATAGGGCTCACAGAATTGGACAGAAAAAACAAGTTCATGTTTATAGGTTTGTCACTGAAAATGCCATTGAAGAAAAAGTTATAGAACGTGCAGCTCAGAAATTAAGGCTGGATCAGTTAGTTATTCAACAAGGTAATGGTAAGAAAACAGCCAATATTGGTAACTCCAAAGATGACCTACTCGATATGATTCAATATGGTGCAAAGAATATGTTTGAAAAGAAAGCTGTTGGTATAACAATCGATGATGATATTGATGAAATTTTAAAGAAAGGGGAACTGAAAACACAAGAACTAAATGCTAAATACCAGGCACTAGGATTAGATGATTTGCAAAAATTCAATGAGGTAGATAATCAATCAGCTTATGAATGGAATGGTAAAAATTTTCAAAAGAAAGAGACAGACACAGCTACAACATGGATTAATCCTTCTAGAAGGGAAAGACGAAGAGAACAACAAACATACTCAGTTGATGATTACTATAGAGATATCATTGGAGGAGGTAATTCAAAATCTTCGAAAGGTACACCACAACCAAAGGCTCCCAGAGCACCTAAAATCGTGTCTGGGCAAGATTACCAGTTTTTCCCAAAAGAGTTAGACGCTCTACAAGATAAAGAACAATTGGCTTTTAAAAAATCTGTTAATTATAAAGTAAGCTCATATGATATAACAGGTCAACTGGATGAGGACAGCTCAGATGAGGATAAAGAAGAAGATTCTGGAAATGGAAAAGAAAAAGTAGATACTAAATTAGATGATAATGAAGATGTCCAAAAGAAGATTGAAGAAGAACAAGCAAAGATTGATAATGCTCCCGATTTTACTGAAGAGGATGAACAGGAAAAGCAAAGATTGATATCTAAAGCATTTTCTAGTTGGACCAGGAGAGATTTTACTGCCTTTATTAATGCCTGCGCTAAATATGGAAGAAATAATATGAAAATGATCAGAAACTCTATAGATACGAAGACCCCGGAAGAGGTAGATTCATATGCAGAAACATTTTGGAACAGATACAAGGAAATCAGCAGCTACGAAAGATATATAGGAACTATCGAGGGTGGGGAGAAGAAGAATGAAAAAATGAAACTACAGCAAGAAATTTTAAGGAAGAAAATTGAGCAATACAAATTTCCATTGTATGAAATGGTTATACAATATCCTCCGAATAACGCTAGAAGGACGTACAATCTGGTAGAAGATAAATTTATACTAATAGCGGTCAACAAAATTGGACTACTTTCAGATAAGTTATACGAGAAACTTAAGCAGGAGATAATGATGAGTGATCTATTCACATTTGATTGGTTTTTAAGGTCAAGATCTTTACATGACCTATCTAAAAGGGTTAATACTTTGTTAACTCTCATTGTTAGAGAATATGAATCCCCTGATAGTTTGAAAAAGAAAAAACATAGAATAATCCCAAAGGATGATATAATTGCATCAATAGATCAAAATAAGGAACAACCACAACTTGATTTACCTTCTAGTATGGAAAATGATATTAAATTTGATAAGCAGACTATAGAATCTGCTGATGTTGATTTTAGCCAAATTTCCAGCGAAACTCATAACCTATCTTCGAATAGCGCTAATATACCGCCAGATGAGCACATAGATAAAAGGCAAAAAGTATAATACTAAGAGCATACTCTTATATTAGTATATAAATATATAATGCAAAAAATTGAATACATAACGTATTGCCAAAATGGTTCCTAATAATAATAGAAATGTTTAGTCGTAATTTTCATCAAAGCATCATATATGCTCAAAGGCATATTATGTGGCTATCAATACTAAGTGCCAAAGAAAGGCGACCTTGCTTGCTAAATGAGTTTTGTACTTGAAACATATACAGTAATGAATTGATGATAATAGCGAATGCTATATCAAGTAGAATCCTGCAATTGTCTTAGCTTCTCCTCTATCATTTTGACACTTTTAAAGAATGCCTTTTCATTATCTAACACCTTGTTCTGTAATTCCTTTAGAGAACTTTCAATTTCTGAGGTTATCTCATATACTGTTTTACTATTATCATTGGCTGGCTTAGCATTAGAGGAGTCAGCGTTTGAATCACGAATTGAAATAGAGCTGGTGGATAAACTAATCCCAGTTTGATTATCTGTTTTATCAGAGTTCATGTTGTTAAGTTAGGTCAGATCAAAAGTATATTACCATTGTAATTAAATTGTTAGAATTGAATATTTTTATAATTTTCGGTTACACAAAAAAGTATTTAATAGTTATTAATTTTGACAAAAGGATGAAATTGGAGTAGCTAATAAAAGTGTCATGATAAAAGTCGTGAAAAAGTTTGCACATAATGCTGCCATACGATCATTCATAGAGAAGAGTAATGATATTTCTAAATCTACTGTTTTTCAAGGAAATCTGTACGAATATGTTGTAATGAGAGAATTATCAGATAAACTCTGTATGGAGAAGCTCCATAAAATAGGCGGTGCCCACGATGGAGGCGTAGATTTAGTTGGTCAGTGGCCAATAGATAGGATATATAAGGAGATTGAAAATAGTACTGGCTTGTTAGAACGATATAAGAAAAATACTTTGGCCAAGTATAAAGTAAATGGAGTGACGATAAAACCTATACAACAAACTTTAAACGCTGGTACACCTTTTAAACCTTTAAACGTATTAATTCAATGCAAAGCATTTTCCAAATCAAAGATTGCTCCCAAGGAATTGAGAGAACTAGTAGGAACTTTTGCTTCTATTGTTCCAAATAGGCAAAAAGATAAAACAATCATATTTATGTGTTCACCCCATCTTCTCACAAAAGATGGAGTAAAGTTGATTGACAATATAAGATTGCCTCTTATATACTTGAGAGTCGAAATGCTGAAATCGTTAGGCGAAAACAATTTTGATATTGAAAATTCTGGCCAATTACTAAACTATTATGAAAATGAATATTCTTCAAAGCTTCTACAAGGCTGTGGAATCAAGGAATGGCTGAAGTTAGCGTTCTTCAAGAAGTGATACTAAATACATCGTTTTAAACTAGTCATGCGATAGGACTACGGTAAAGGAAATGATAGAACTTTATAGAGTTTTTGAAATTAGATGAGCTTGCATATAAAATTAGATACTATTCGTGAAATGCATGTAAATATTTTGTTGTATGACCAAATAACTAAAAGACAAATTTCTTGAATCCTACACAGAAATGCCTAGAAATAACAAAGCAGAAACTACTGAACAAAGTAGTAACACCACAGAAAATTACGTAGTGCTCATAACTAGCACTTGATTCATTACCAATTATAGCACCAGTGATTGGAATTGCTACTAAGATACCGAACGCAACAACGAAGTACATAGTTGCGTACCGTCTTCCAAATTCTTCGATCCTTGAGATTTGACCAACACAAACTGGTAATAAAGAATATATACTTCCAGAGAAGAATCCATAAAGCGCACTAATAACATACATTGATTTCAAATCCTTACCGAATGGAAGCCAACCAACAAGCATAACAATTGCAAGACATGACAATGTAATGATCGAAATATTAAATCTCCCAAATTTGTCACTTAGTATACCAGGAACATATCTACCTGGGATACCTGCCAGATTAATAACCATGATTAGCATATACGCATCAGATTGGCTGATACCTTTACTGCTAGAATATGAACCAAAATATGTCACAGCTGAACTCAAAGATAGCTCCCCAAATACAGTACCAATAACACAAAAGAGATATTTCATATCTTTAAATGCATGAATATCAAAACTTTGTAGTAGATATATTCTAAAGCAGTACCTAAACCTCGATTCTTTCTCTTTATTCCAATCGTTTGGGTGGCTACTTAGCCTTTCCTTTGCAAGTATGATAGCAACTACAAAAAGTGCTAAGTTAATAAATGCAAGAGTTCTAACTCCCCACGCATAACCATAATAGGGATTATTTGGTGATCTAATTTTGAAAAAAGCTCTCAACATTAAAGGGAAAAGACTTCCACCAATACTCCCACCAACAGTGGACATTGCAGTTGCCGTACCACGCTTCTTATTAAAGTAATGAGCTGGACAACTAATTAATGGACTGAAAACAATACCGTTTCCAAGACCGACTACAATAGAAAAAGCTAAAATAAAATGCCAAAGCTTAGTACAGTTCGCCGTAGCGAATAAACCAGCAACTTGTAGTATTGAGCCGATTACTACAGGTGTTCTGAATCCGTTTCTATCAAAATATGTACCACTTAAAATACAAGATGTGAAACATACAAAGAACATTAAAGAGAAAACCCATCCAATAGCCGAAGAGCTATTATCAGCCAGTTGATGTTCTTGAATATATGTCTCAATAACACCAGTAATGTTCAATAAACCAAAACAGGCTACCAAACCACAAAAACAGCCGAATACGGTTAACCAAGCTTGTAATCCTCCTTCTGGGAAATCTTCTTCTTCCTCATCGGAAGAATCATCTTGAAAATGCTCTTTTGTAACTTCTCTAAATATCTGGGGTTTTAAATCATCCTTGGCGGTGCCAATGTGTTCCGCTTCTTTTGTTTCAGTATATCCTTCACGTCTCATGGTATCAATTGAAGAAACTTCCGAATTATTGTTACATAAGGAAGTATGATCGTACCCATTGCCATCCTCAATCAGAGTCTTCTGAAAAGTGAGACTATTATTAAGGGTTTCCGTTATGTCAATTTGTGATGCCGTATTGATAATGTAGTCATTATTATTGTTCATTGAGAGGTTGGAATATTATGAAAGTTTGGAAATGAATGTTAATCTCAAGTAAAAAAACTATAGGGTTATAAATTCGATGGATTTTTATAGATGCTTCCTATTATCCACTTCACTGAGATATATTTTCTTTTTGTAAAGATTGAATGAGCAAATAATGATATTATTATCAAGTTTATAGTAAGACATGATGACTCAAAGGAAATTTTATTCATGGAAAAGATTCTAAATTCTAGCCATTTTATTGTAAATATATAGTACTATCTTATATATAAATTCTTTTTTCATAATTATGGTTAATGGAAAATCTTTATTTCACCCACCTAAAATATTGATTTTGACTAATTCTTTCCTAAGACACATACACTTCAGGAAGAAAATAGTGACACATTTTTTCACTTTTCTTTTTTTTTTTTCTCACTTAGAATCAGCCGCACAACGACTTTTTCCGGAAAAATACTGTGTTAACCGGCATCGGAAAGCGATAACCGTTCCTGCCGCTCGAAGATGAGATCTCGATCAAGTAAGCTGAGTGACAATGTGAAGGAGCAATAGAGCAGGGGAGTTAAAGAGGTGTTTATCCCTATTAGATTATGACTTTTTTGTACAACTTTTACTTAAACAGAAAGGTGTATATGTATTGCTGCCTCATAGAGACACTATATACGGATGAAGGAGGTGGAATATCTTCTTCTTGTTTGACTGATCTGTGTCTTCGCATAATTGTCTCGCTCTTGTAACACACACTTCAAGGCCCGTAGTCGGTAAACAGGGAGAATAGTTTACTCCGGGATATGTTTGTTTCATTCAGTCAATAAAGAATTATATGGTATTAAAAAGGGTTGTAATACGAAGAAAGTTACGAATCATTTTTTTATCATGCTCTAATAATACAGATATAATTTATGATTATATACATATGACTAATATTCGCTCACTCCCTTGATCTAAACTTTTTCATTTCTTCTTATCCCCCATTTATCGTATCCATATAATCCGACCACGGTAAGTGCTAGTCCAAGCATCTGAAGGAGGTCTATCCTAGATTCCCATAAAAGAGCCATAAATATGATAACTATGCGCTTCAGTATACCTGCTACAGAATAATTGACAGATGACAATATACCGATTAATTGGAACGCCACTATGGCTTGTAAGAAATGTAGTACACCATGTGTCAATATTAAGAGAAAAACAGGTGCTGTTAAATCACTTATTATTCCATTCCCCTGTATTAATTCTTGTATTAAGAAGGGTATCAATGTAAAACAAAAACCAATACAAGAACAAAAGAATAAAATCGTAATCTTATCCAATTGTACAGAAGAATGTATATTCCTATTTACTTCTTCTAAACCTCGTTTAGAAGGTAAGATACCATTTTTTAGAGATGGGATAGTAAACATCTCCCTAGAAAATATATTCTGTGAAACAAAAATTAATGTGGATAAAAGAGCATATCCAATTCCTTTCATATACCCTACACCATCATGGTTGCTAGCGTCTCTTCGTGAATAATCATGAGAGGAATAACACGTAACCATCACACCGCCAACAAGCAATAGTAGTGTATAGTATGTTGCTTTAGGGTAACTTTTACCTTCTATAATTATTTTATACAGAACGGTTAGTAAAGGCGATAACGATTTTATAGAATGTACCATAGAAATTGCAACCATCGATGTTGCCTTATGGGTAGTAAAATGACCCAAAAATTGGAATATACCTAATGGAAATGTCGCAAGTAATATGATCTTTGACGGTTGAATAAATCTATTTAGGATAGATTTGTGAAAATCACCATCTAAGTATGTCGGTAAAATTCCATCTGGAAATCTAACCAGTAAGCTGGAGAATTTAGTATGTTTTAGTGAAGGTTTTTGAAAGAAATTAACTAAACTTATAAATCCCAGACATACTCCTATGCTAACCAAGAATTGTAGTTCAGTCAATGCGACAGGATGACGAAATGACTGAAGAATATATTTTGATAGATTACTGGATATAGATGAAGTGATATACCATAATAACGATAATATAACCACGTTATAATTAACTTCTGGAAAATATTTCTCAGCGTAATCGTCTGGGATCATTGAAGCAATTTTATCTCTTATTTCTTTTATTTGGTAAAGATATGAGTTACCATTTTCTTCCAACTGAATCCGCTGAGCTCTTTTCTTATCGAAATATTCATTATATGAAACATCTGGCAACGTATAAAGTGTGGGATCAAACAGATTCTTGTTAGCACCTCGGTGCTGTACCGTAGTAAATTCTGTAGGAACTTCAATTGTCTCAATTCCACTCATCTGTTCTTCGATTTACTTAGTTTATGCAAAATAACTACAGGTAATGACAACAAAATTGTTAGAAGAAACAATATAAAATTAGAAGATACTATATCTCTTTTCAGATACTTTCTCTTATTGAATATATCACGAAAAACTGTGCTACAATTTCTTCTTTGAAAAGAATAGAACTAGATAAAGTTAATCTCGGTAATAGAGTATATGAGAAGATGGGAATAAATTACTGTAATTTGCCGGAGTTGACTTCCTTAAAGTTTGAACAATTTATGTTGAATCTTACTGTGTACATGTGGAGAAGTGAAAATAAAAATATTTTTCAGCAATGATTTCGCGTCAGCGATGAGTTTCTTTCTTTAGAATTTGACATATTTTATCTTTTCGGTCATAAGTGACAAACATTTTTTCTCTATTAATAAACGCTTGTATATTTTCTTTATTTTTGCTATTGTAAAGATATTTACATTTTTACATTTCTACTATAATACTATTCTCTTTAAATAAAAAGACTTCAAAACTTGATGAAATTCTTAATTTTAATTTTATTACACCTCGTTCTTCCGCATAAATATCGTTATCTATAATACCTAACATAATTTGATTTTATTCAAAAGAGCTAAAAAGATTCATTTCATTTACTATCTTTAAGTTTACTAATATTACATTTAGTCCCAACCTAACTTAATAGCTTCATCATAAGTTGGGTAGTCAAGGTAACCTTCAGTAGTCATAGCGTAGAAAGTGTCTCTATCATACTTATTTAATGGTAAACCATTTTCTAGACGACTTACTAAGTCAGGATTAGCAATAAAGAATCTACCGTAAGCAATTATAGTTCTGTCATCTTTAACAATATCCTTGACAATTTCAGGATGTAAAGCTAAATTACCAGCTCTAATGATTGGACCCTTCCAAATGGAATAAGCAAAGTCGTTGGTACCACTATCCTCTTCACCTTGACCTTCAGCTAAAAATGGGTTTGTAACGCGAGGTTCTACTAAATGGATGTAAGCTAAACGTTTTCCATCCTTGGCTCTCTTTTCTAATTCACCAATTATATGAGCATATTGTGCAACAATATTAGTTTCGTCAGCACCGGACATCGTACCATATTGACCATATGGGGAGAATCTAATACCGACTTTTTCATGACCGATAGCTTCAACTAAGGCATCGACAACTTCTAAAGCAAATCTAGATCTGTTTTCAATGGATCCACCGTATTCATCAGTTCTCTTGTTAGAGATTGGATCTAAAAATTGGTTCAATAAGTAACTGTTAGCACTGTGGATTTCGACACCATCTGCACCAGCAGCAATAGAGTTCTTGGCGGCATGGACATATTCCTTAATGTATTGCTTAATTTCATCTTTAGTAATACCATGTTGTTGAATACCAGCTTTTTCAGCTTTTTCTTTCTTTTCGTCGTCCATCCATACGTTATCAGAAGCAGAATCATATCTTAAACCATCTCTAGCCATAGCTTCAGGTTCAGCTTGTCTACCTAAACTCCATAGTTGTACATAGACGAATGATTTATTTTCATGAATCTTGGCAAAGATCTTCTTCCATTCGGCGACTTGCTCATCAGACCAAATACCTGGAGCATTGTCGTAACCACCAGCTTGAGCAGAAATAAATGCACCTTCAGTGATTATAAGGGTACCTGGGTATTGGGAACGTTGATTATAGTACTCAACAGCCCAGTCCTTGTTCGGTACATTACCTGGGTGATGAGCCCTCATTCTAGTTAGAGGTGGCATAGCAGCTCTGTGTTTCAATTCAATGTCACCAATCTTGATTGGCTTGAATAAGTTTGTTTCATTTAAGGCAACTGGTTTGAATTCTTTTACAAAAGGCATTATGCTTGTTATTGTTTGATATAATAAAATGATTTTTTGATGTTTTTATTTATATTATAGAAAAGAACAATCCTAAGACAAACGAAATCTAGTACCTGGAACATTAAATATCAATTGATTCCCTATTTATATATTTAAAATTTCATTGTTGATTCATAATATTTCATTATGTTAGGTAAAATCATACTTAAACGTAAAAGTAAACAGCTAAAATTTTAGGTAATCATCGGTTTATTATGTAACTTTAAAAAAAAAAAGCTCTAATTAAGCCATTCAATAAAGTTCCGAGATCCATTGTGCCTTTTTTCGTGTCTTTATTCCGTGGCTTTAGTAATATAAGATTTAAATGTTCCGAGATTCGGTAAAATTTAGTAAGCAAAACGGAAAAATATTTTAAGCCGGATAAACCGTATTTTAGATTACCTTCCGTTATGCTATTATCATCTATCTACTCATCTTTACCCAGAATATTATGTGAAAATATATCTTGCTTCAGTTTATTCCTTGCCTTGACTTTTGAATCAAATTTGGCCTTCTTTCTCTTATTGCTTTGGGTACCGTGAAATTTTTGGGATAGCTTCTTATATGCCTCCTTTGTTGTGAGCTGATTACCTTCATCATCCTTATACACAAGATTGATTGTGGGATCATAATTCTGTAGCCTCTCTTTCTGAATTGTTTCAAATTTCTTCCCAATAACTCCATCTTCATACTTTCTCAACATTTCGTTTGTCTCTGAATGAGTAGTTGTGTCTTCAGATAGTTTGCCATTGATTTGTTTGTGGATTTGCTTGACTTCGATATTCTGTTTCAATTTTAAAAGATCATCGTTGTAGGAGCTATCGATTGGGGTATCATCGTTTGCTTTTATAATGTCTTTCCTCTTAAGGAAGTCCACCATGGATGCAATGCCATCGTAAAAGTTAACCGATTCTCGTTGAAGTCTAGTCTCCTCTTTAGAAATTGGACGGCTAGAACTCTTTTTTTCTACATCATCTAGAACAGACTGGTGCTCAGGTTCCTTTGAGAATATGTCTAATGCACGTTCTTGTTTTTGGCGGTGCGTATCTCTTGAAGAAACTCGATCATGGAGAATATTGGAAGAAAGAGAGTCTAAGAAAGTAGAATTTTCACTAAGTGACATCTCTGTCTTATTACTTCTAAGATTTTCAATTAGTATAGCACGCTGTTCCTTTTCTTTTTTATGTGTGCCTACACTCGATTGTATCACAACTTCAGATTTTTGAAGTACAGGACTTGATTCTATACTATTTTTCTTCTTCATGTTGATCTTGATCGTTGGAGCTTCATCCGCTGATGACACTATGTCTTCATCAATCACATCAACTTTTTCTATTCTAACAGGCAAATGAAGTTTCTTCCTTTTGATATCAGACAACCCTTGCCTTTTCCTTTTCTTGATCTTGATAACTTTGTAGTCACCATTATCAGATTCCTCGTCATCACTAAAGCGAACTCTAATTTTATTCTTCTCATTTCCCTTGTCTTGGTGCTCTTCTAACTTTCCTATGTTCATTTGACTACCAACTGTTATTGTTGAGTTTGGTTCTGAATTTTTTTCTGCTTCCTCCTCTTCCTTTATACTAGTGCTAGATATGCTCAATTGAAGTTTTTTCCTTCTTCTCTCCTTATTTAAATATTTCAGTGCTATATTCTTCTCAGTTTGCTTTTGATTAGTCAGTTCAGCATCTTCCAAAATGTCTTCATCTGATTCATTTGCATTATTAATAGCGGATTCCTTTAAAGTAAGGACAGTAGTCTGTCCTGTCTTCAACTCACTGATATTATGTGCTAGCTGAAAGGTTGGAAACATGTCATTCATTTCATCCTCTTCTGATGACTCGTTGAAACCCAACTTTATTTCCGGTTTCTTTGTCTTTATATCCGATAGCCAATCACCACCATTTCCATCATCATGATTCATTTTAGAATGTAGATTATCGTTTCGTATTTTCGAAATCTTTCTTCTTAATTGCAAAGTTTTATCATCTTCAATAAATGTCCTCCTCTTGTGTTGCCTAGGCTCTTTACTATGGTTATTTGATAACTCCTTTGAAGGTTTTTCCAAATCTATACCATCCTTGTCGGCTCTTATTGGCTTTAATCCTAATTTCTCTCTTATTTTATTGGTTTCTTCAAGACTAAGACTAATTTCTTCGGCCATGATAAACTGTCTTAATATCGAAACAGCCTATTAAAATATATAGCAAGATACAGAACTCAATAACAGTATAATAATATGGGTGATTATATATCTCTAATTTTCTTAATTTCTTAAAAAATACACTAAATTCCGATGAGCTTAGCTACAAATACATGAAATAATTTTTTTCGGAAAGTTTCAAATGCTATAATTATAAGTCGTAACTTAAACTACAAAAGTGATCTATTTATTCAGTATGTAAGGAATAAATAATAACATCGTATTTTAATGACTCTTGGTAGATTATTATATATCTACTATTTCGTGGTTTCTAATTTACAGTTTTTGAAGTAACATGGCTATGTCCTGCTAAGTGAAATTATTTTTTTTCCTTCTTTGATTTCTTGTCTTTCTTGTCCTTCTTTTCCTTCTTTTCTTTCTTTTCTTTCTTTTCTTTCTTTTCTTTCTTCTCCTTCTTCTCCTTCTTAGATTTTTTAGATTTCTTATCTTCTTCTTCTTCATCAGATTCTCTTTCTCTCTTCTTTTCCTTCTTTTCCTTCTTTTCCTTCTTTTCTTTCTTTTCTTCTTCTTCTTCATCTTCATCATCAGAATCAGCAGTGGCAGCTACTGGAGCACTATCAGCATCGGCATTATAAGCCTTAGCATCAGTGATTTCAACCTTCTTCTCTTCACGAACGACTTTTGGAGTAGTTCTTAGATCTCTGCCTTCAAGTTGGGATAATCTGTTTTCAACCTTTGCTCTAGATTCTAAACCAATAACACCAGAGTCATCTCTGTCTTCAGCTAGTGCATCATAACGTAAAGAAACTGCAGCCTTAGCAGCAAGAACTCTGGCGATCTTACCCTTGTTCTTACCGGTAGCTTGACCAACTAAAGAGGCATGGTATAGTAAACCATACTTAGGAGTATCATGCTTGGTCTTTAATGCTCTGAATAAAGCCTTTTCAGCACCTAAAATTTGAATAGTGGAAGCAGGACTCTTGGCTAAAGAGATTAAAGAACCAGCATGGGCAATTAATCTAGCACCAACTAATTCACCAACTAATTGAGTTAAATTTGGAGCGATAGCCTTCATTCTGGCTGATAAGTAGTTAGATAGTTGTTCTCTGTATGCAGCAAATTCAACAATTTGTTCAGCTAAGCTCTTAATGTTATCTAAATCGACTTGAGTAATTTCAGTACCCATGGAGACTTCAGCAGCAGTTTTGACACGCTCTTCAATCTCTTCTGGTAAGATTTCACTCATGTTTGTTTCAGAAGCTTTGGATCTGATACCCATGTTTAAAATAATTCTAGCATAGGCTACTGAGTCAGTAACAATCTTAGCTAGTTCAGGGAAATGCCATCCGTACCATTCCTTACATCTCATAGCGTAAGTGTTTAATTCCTTATCTAAATCATCTAATAAGGCAATAGCTTGGATAATCATGACATCAACCTTATCAGCGGAGAACTTTAATTTATGACGGCCGATAGAGTGAGCTAAACCTAAAGACATTTTGCTTAAGTCAGAGTCATCTAAACCTGGTAATAAATCTGGTAAATATTCCTTGATAGCTCTGTAGATATCTAAAGTAACAGCGTCAGAGACAACACTAAAGTTTAAGCCTAATTTGTTGATGGCATTAGCTAATTTAGTTTCACTGACAATTAAAGTGGATTTCTTATCCTTCTTGATTTCATCCAGTAATTTTTCTAATTGAGGAGATACCTTACCTTCAATAACCGAGTTAGCTTCTTCTAAAGCATTGGCAGCAGAGTTGAATTTAGAGAAAGCTGCAATTTTGAACTGCTTTAAGACTTTGTCAGAAGAATCCAAATCTTGAATTAAAGAAGAGGACTTGTAGATCTTCTTGTCGGAAGCTTTTAAAAGAGCGTAACCAGCAGATGTTTCAGTTAAAACGTAAGACATCTTGCAAAAAAAGTAGGTGTTTTGTAGCGGTTATTTAATCGATTATACAAGGTTATATGAACTATCTTAATGAACCGTTTAATACATTTAGAAATGGAAAATTTTTATTATTGTCGATGAGCTGAAAATTTTCGCTCGAAAATTTATTTTTTGCGTGAAAAGTGCTAAAAGTTCCACGTGACTTGAAGTGATTGAAGTCTATTAAGAGAGAAGTCAACATTGCTTAAGAATACTAGAGTAAATGAGATGGTATCGTTGTTAGGTTTTATATAGATAAAAATATATACTAATATGTATGCGCTGTCCATATATTAGAAGGTTAGCGTAGAAGGGCTTGAAGGGAGGATCAATGCTTACTAATTTTGAATACAGTAGAATGTCGATGATTTAAGACATTCACCTTGTTTTAATAGATTATTATCGATAGAATGGTGATATTTTTGATCCCTATATTGGGGTAACTGCATCTAATATATATTCGCATAGATGATGCAACTAGACTTGAAAAGTACTTTTCAGCGTTCAATGAGGTTCATAGAAATAGAATTCTACTTCTTGAAAGCAGAAATAGTAGTATGTAAAAAGATAGATGATAGGACTGGAATAGTAAAATTATCATCCCAGTTAAATAGATCAATACCTTCGCTCAAGGCAGCAATTACACCACCAAGCCAAGCTAATTTACCCAGACTTAGCTTACTAGTTTCAGGACTCCACATAATCTCACCAGGTTTATTAACGTATGAGAATGCTGGGACAAAATAACCATAAAAGGTCAAACAGGTTAAGAAGCCTACAATAAATGCAGCAATAGAACCAGCAAGTGATTTATTTCTAGCTAATTTAGGAGTTAAATGTCCGTACTTTCTACCAAAAGTTGAAGCAGCGGTATCCGACCAACTTAATAAGAACAGCGATATTAAGGATACATCTTTTGAAAAGCATGAGAAGGAGAAAATAAGCCCCAGTAAGTACCATAACACACCATTATAAGTATGAATTTCCTTCTTTCTCATCAGCGCACCAACACAACGACAGTATAATTTATTGATGAACGGTACATTGAGTCTGATGAGATCAACTGTAAATAGAATAACAAAAGCTACAGCTAATGGCAATGCCACTTTTTTGTAATTGATATTTTGTGTGTACCAATATAAAGTTATGAAACCGATAGACGAATGGAATACTTTTCTTGGGACCTCATGTTTTGTAATAAATTCTCCAAACCACTCATGAGATTTTAAATGTATTTCAGTAACTGGTAAATGGACATCTAAATCAGTTGAGTTTCCAGAATATATCTTATTATCCTTTGAACTCTTTTGTGTGTCACTTTGACTTCTAACCGATAATTTCCCACTGTTCTCAAAAGATGATTTAACCCCAGAGGAGTTATGAGTCCCTACTTTTTCATCCACCATTGTAATATCACCCATTTAAATATTATTACTTTTGGCACTTATACAATATACAGTCGAATAGTATTATATTCTGCTTCTTCATTGTCCAGCTCATTGATTTTGTCATTTTTTATATTCATTGCACATATCTTTTCTATGGAGGCTAACAACGCTTACCCGGGTTGAGAATATGAAAATTAGTCGGAATAATATTATAGAATGCGATTATTTGTAAGAGAAGTTATAGAAGTGAATACCAGATAGTATTTATGAACAATGAAACTCCTCTTATAGACAGATATGATATATGTAAATATCTTTTTTAATGAGGATAACTCCTCTTAAAGATCTACGTAACGACTTATACAATTATTATACTAAAAAATAAATTTTGAATGAATTCTAAATATATTACTAAACTTAGTAGAAAGTGGATGGTCTCTTGAATGAAAAAGTCTTGGTAGATTTTTGAACTCTGTGAGGCATTGGGAATTTTAAGTCCTTGGTTAAGAATTGCTTGACGTATTGTCTCTTAACATCAGCGGTCTTTTCAATTTCAGCAACCTTTAAGATGTGGATAGATCTAAATCTAGCTCTGTGTCTAGCGGCCATGTCTTGGTATAAGGTGGCAACAGCAGCAACTCTGGTAACATCTCTGATTTCCTTGTACATGTTGTGAGTACCAGATCTAGAGTCGTATCTAACCCAGACACCGAAGTTCTTGACCTTGGTTGGGTGAGCTTCGTGAATTTCGTTGATGGAAACGACTTCACCAGAAGCTTTCTTGACCTTGTGCAACTTTTGTAAGAAATACCAGTAACGAGACTTAGCAATAACTTCGTTAGAAGCAAAGATTCTCATTCTGAATAACTTTGGTTCTGGAACAGATTCAGTTGGTAAACGACGACCAATAACTTGGTATTCTCTTAAGTGAGCCACTGTAATAAATCATAGTTATGTCATGAAACATAATAGTAAAATGTTAGTAATTTGTTTTTATTTCTATGCAAGTGGGAAAGCTTTTATAGACACCAAATTTATCTTGGGGTATTTCATTTGAAGACTCGATTAAACTTTTCATCATTAAAATCATCAGAACTATAATAGTTTGTTTTAAAATTGTATTTTACACCACTTTATACCTCTAATATATTTCAGTTATAACTCTGCAAGAAGGTGCTAGGGATTGGAAAAATTTTCTCATAAGGACTCCATTAACAATTTCAAACTAGAGTAGTTGGCTAAAAGTATGTATTAAACTCGTATGTCTATTCATGCTAGTAATTATTTGGTTTACTCACTTTTTCAGTACTGTATTTCTATAGATTCAGTGTTTTTTGATATTTAATAAGGTTGAATTAAATAGATTTATTCACTACAATTTCATATATATCAAAAAGAGTTAGACGATGGTTTCGGGCCTTCGGTACGATAGTATTTCCTAAGCAGAATAATGCTACCTCTGTTTGCTTCCTGGTGTTGGCAGAATCGAAAGGGCTCAGGCCAGTCTGCTTGGTAGTGGGAAAGTGCCGCTAGGTAGTTTCCAGAAGGAGTGAGAGACTGGAAGGAGGAGCCGCTTACTGTTGTGCAATGTCAGCTTTTGCTGTAAGGAGAGTAAAAATTCCAACAAACGCAGTTTCTTTCCCAATTACGGAAGCGGTGAAAAATTAAAATTTTTTAAAAAACACTGAAAATTTTTAATTTTTCAAAATCTAATTTTTATTAATAATGTACGGATGATGAAGGCAGTCATTAGTATTATTGCTAAAAAAATCTATTCCTTTAAAGACTGAAATTATATATCATATATACCTTAGCTATATAAAAAGTATAATGTAATTTGTTATTTGTAATTTTATTTAAGAAAGAAGTAACTTGTTTTCCAGCAACAGATAGTTATTTCTTTTTATCCAACATTCACTAAAATTTGATGGGGAACAACTTGATTAGTACCTACTGAATTATTAGTATGAAATTCAGATTCGTGAGTCTCATCGATTGGTGCGATATTTACTGGAGGATTTGTAGGAGTCATAGATGAATGGACCTTTGCATTTTTTCTTAATAATTTGGCCTTGATGTAGCTTAGCATTTCTTTCTCTAAATCTGTAGCAGTCCCCCATGATGCATGCCAAGTATTTTTAATTGAAAAGTTTGGTTGTTCATCTAAATGCTTGTTTAATACATCATTTGAATGTTTCATATATTTGAATGGAGCTGTAGCTACCTTGATCATTTTTCTTTCCATGACTGGAATAGCTCTTTCAACTAAATTAGCATTTAAAGCTAAGGATCTATTAAATTCACAAGAGTAACCGTCTGTTGGCACTTTTCTTCCATCCGGTAGATATTTCACTATATTTTTTTCCAAAACTGAATTAACAGGAACCATTACTGGATCGAAGGAGCCACGAATTAATGGTTTCCCATGAGTATCGATAATTTTATTGTTATAAAACCTTCGAAACTTCAATACTTGGTTATGGAATGGGCGGTAAACAAAGTTATCACCTGTGTTAACTGTAGTTTTTGCAATCTGTTTAGAATATTTCTTACTAACATGGAAAGGTAGCATAGCTGTTTCTTTTACGTCATAATAGGTCATATTAGTTAGAGAAGGAATTGTCTTATCGGTTAAATTAAGACTGGAATTTGTCCAATTATCAATAACTCTTGTAACAGGCTCTACCATCCTAAAAGGTCTAGAATTTACAGTAGATTTAACAAGAGGTTTGGTTTTTGTCATAATGACTCGGGTAATAGCGACTTTTTTCAATAGGTCATTCGTTTCTTGTACTATTGGATAACTTTTTAGATGATTTACTGTTTTGAGAGCTACGTTCACATTTTGATTTACTTGAAAAGGCTCTGAAATAGCATCTCCGACAGCTTCCCCTTGATTTTCAACTCTATTTCCATTTGGTCTACTTGCTTCATCTATTAGAGGGTTCAAAGTTGGATAAATCAAAGTCGTTTCGGACTCTAAACTATTATGATTTCTATGAAATAATTTGGGCATTTAAACTTTATGTTTTCTTTTTTTAATAATATAATATAGTAATAATAAAATAGCTATCTTGAATTACACTTAACTTGTTCTATAATAATATAGTATGAGCTCCAAAAAATAAATATATATATATTATATATAGGATAAAACGAGAAAGAAAAAATATAAAAATGCTAGTAATATATATATAGTAAAATTGATGCAGTAATAATAATATTACTATTATAATTAGTGTCACAAAGAAATCAAGGGATGTGTGTCGCTAAAACTCTGTCGTCTCGTATATCACTGACGACGAATAATGGGAAAGGTCAAACAAAGACACTCGCTAATAACCGCATCTCATAAACACAGCAAATTTCCATAGAGCAGAAAGCGATATACCAAGGGTGTCAGGTGCTTCTAATAATGTAACGCCGGTAATAGTGCTTTTTCCCAATAATCTGTCGTTGCAATTACCGCATATGGAAATTGTAAACATTTCACAAAGAAAATCAAATATATGCCGCATTAGGAAATAAATAAATAGTAAACACAGATCTGATGGAGTGACCGAAAAAAGAAAAAATTAAGATGTTATGTTTCTTCTTGGACTCCTATACATGTACCTGCTTTATGGCTGTTTCCTACCGAGAAGACAAGAATGGTTACTGCTATTACTGACATTCATGTCCATGAAACTCGTGTCGTTGCTCATTTATTGGTCGTCTCATAACGGATCATAATAATCAATGTTTGCCCTTATTTTCTTTTAAATTTCAACAATAGTTGGGTTCATAATCAAAGGGGATAAAAACCTTATTTAAGTGTAAAGGACGCATTTAGCTGTTCATTTTGTTGTTTCTTATTCTGCATCTTCATTAATCTATATTTACGTCTAGTAGTCTTGAAGTTTTTCTACAGAAAACCCCGGAGAGAATTTGAAGTTCAACGGAAAAACCCGCTTTGTTTACGTTTTTCTTTGCATTACAAAGCGATGAACTTCGGTCAGAAGACATCGTACCGTTCTTGATCTCACCTCTCGTTGCTTATTTAATTGACATGACATGCCAATTAAATGCAAATCGGTCGTTGTGATTATTTTGTATATATTATATTATTCTTGCAGGTACCACTAAGCTAGGATAAAAAACATTTAACACACCATTCGAACTTGTGAGTTGTTTTTTTATGAAAATACCTTAAAATTTCAAATATTCGCCATTTTGAACATATAATAATATCTTCAACAATTCCTGATAATTGACAATTTAATATTGAGAAACAAATAATAAACCCCAAAACAAAATGAAAAGGAGAATTTATGAAGTACCAACACCATTGATTCTATCGACTCCTCGGACCAAGACAATTGATTGTATTGAGCTACCATCCACTCCAAATAAAAGGACGAAATTCTCAGAAAACTTGAAAATACCTGATATAAATTATACACCCACAAAAGTGGAAAAGACAAGCCCCTATATAAATACTACAACCAATACTATAACGAAACAATGCCTGACACTAGAAAAAAATGAACCAAATCATGATTATCATTATGAAGGCTTATTAAGTAGAAAGCTTAATTTGGATGATTATCAACATCAACATTCCGATTTTGAATCAATTAGCCCTTTAAGTGAATTATCATCTACTCCTTCTTTATCACCTGAATATGATAAACTAGATTTAGTTGATCCATTCCATGCACATGATACTAATAATTCTATCTGGCATACTACACCGTTAATTCACAAGGAGACAATTGAGCTTAATAAAATGATCCAATCCACCATAATGGCTGAAAAATATATTGGAAATCAAAGAAAAGTACATAGGCGTAAATCTATCCCCTGTCATCGTTTCACAAAACCAGAAAAACCTATACTGAGTATAAACCCATCATCTTTAAATTTGATTGTAAGATCATCAAAAGGATCTTTACAAGATGCTACTATATTTGCCACAGAAATAAATTCAAACACAACCAATGATGATAATAAACTACCAGTCATATCGAGTATATGGGAACGTATAACAATACCGGTAAATTCAGCAATAAAGGAAAAACATAGGCAATTGATAAATAATCTCCTCGGAGAAGATAAGGCGTTGTACGATGAATTAGACTCGAATGATTTTGATTATAATGATTTTGATTTTTCCAATGATGATATTTCATTATCTGATTCTAATGAAATTAACGCCGCCGATGATAATGAGAAAAATATTCAAGATGCCGCTCTAATAAGAGGATTTAAATATGAATCAGAAAATAAAGGTGAAACTATCATAGAAAAGCATACTTGTAAAAAAATAAAAACAGTTTCTTGGGCTGATGTATTAGAATATTGAAAAATATGAATATATCAGGAATTAATAGACTTTTATGTTACCTTACAAATATTATGGACAATAAAACTTAATACATATCGATAAAAATATGTGATAAAAAAGTTAATAGACTTTCAAACACTGTTAAAGGAAAAGAAAAAAGTTAAAGAAAAAAAAAACATATTGACTTAAATAAAAGTATATATATTTGCATATATGTGTTATTATATTTTAAATGAGTAATGAAATTTATTTATTTATGTAGTAAAGAATAAAATCAAGGAAGAAAATACTTACATAAAAATGTAGCAATGAAAAAAAATAATTGAAAACACACTTATTTTAATCATTTAGACATTCAGATGTATTACAATTGACGGCATCGTCTATCAAACATCTAGGGGTATACAAAGTACCATAATTATTTGTAGATGAGTTACTATTTGTTGGTAAATTGGTACCAGAATCTGAACTTCCTAAAGATTGCGAAGATGATAAATGGTTTGTACCACCTGCAATTATAGAAAATCTTTGACGAACATCAGGACTGACATCATTACCAATGAATTCTGGTTGTACCGTAGCAGAGTGTATACCATGTTCATGGAATACATGCCTTATCTTCTTAGCAGCATCAATATACTGATCAGGAGAACCTTGTATTTGAACATGAATAGAAGCAATGAAGATAGATTCAGTTAAATTCCAAATGTGGAAATCATGTACGGCATAGACACCAGGTACAGATAATATTTCAGCTTGAACTTCATCAGTAGATACAGAAGTAGGAGTGGCCTGTAAAAGAATTCTAGAGGCTCTTCTAGATAGTGGTAAAGCAGAAGAGAAGATAATTACAGTGATAAGCATCGAGACCAGAGGATCTGTATAGAATCTCCATGAGTAATCTGTTTTCCAAATAAATAAGGCAGCAGTAATAACACCAATATTACCTAGAGCATCACCCATAACATGTAAGAAGACACCATGCATATTTAAGGATTTTACTTTTTGTTTTGATTTTTTATTGGTAGCATCTATAGTATCATTTTTATGGTTATGAATATTCTTCTTATTTAATAGAGGTGAGTTTTCCAAATTCATACTTAGTCTATGAACAATTCTATCAGGCATGACATCATTGATTGAAGGAGAATTAATCTCAGTTTCATCATCATCGTCCATTGCACTCCCCAAATGAGTGTGGCTATGAGAATGAGGTCTATTTTCTAAATCTTCTTGGCTATTTTCAATAGCACTTTCACCTAAGTGACTATGGCTATGACCATGATCATGGCCGTGATCGTGACCATGATCATGGAATAGAAAAATCCCAACCATATTAGAAGCTAACCCAGCCAATCCTACATACATAACAAGTTTTGGATTTTGAATTTCTTGTGGTTCAATAAGTCTTTGTAATGCTTCTATCATAATAGAAAAACACAAAGCTATTAGGAATACAGCATTAATTAGTGCCCCCAAAATCTCAGCTCTTTTCCAACCGTAGGTATACTTAGCGTCAGGATCTCTATTCTTAGCTACATTTACAGCCCATAGTGCTACTAATAATGAGAATATATCATTTAGCATATGGAAGGAATCAGCAATCAAAGCTAAAGAATGAGACATGTAACCAATAATAATCTCTAAAAAAAAGAAAGTAGCATCTATAGTTAATAGAGTCACTATTCTTATCTCTTTTCTAGATAATTTCATTATTATGAATATATATGATGTGTCTTATCTCTTAAAAAGGAATATTCTTGAAGATCTAATGCAAATAGAAATATCTGAATAAAAATAATATCTCTGATATATACTGAACTTGAAAAATCTTTTCTACGTGATTTAAAGAAAGATAAAAAACACGCAACAATAAGTGCTCAATAGCAAATCAAAATAATAAAAGCAGTGAAATTGAAAGTTTTTGTACCGATGATGCTTTATCAGATCTTGAATCTAACATTGTACCCTAACGGTTAAATATGTTACCGGGTTCTCTTATTTAAGCAAATTCCCTTTGGTACGAGAAAAAAAATTGACGGGATGCCCAGCGCTAAAAATGGGTGCTGTTTATGTGTTAGAAAAACTGTTTATATTCAATTTTGCGCGTTCGAATCTTGTAATGGGCAGTATTACTAGATTGGATGAGTAGTATAATTAGTTGCTCGGTTGTATGCTAAGGTAGTGGTGGTAGCTATACTCTTTTTCGAACGAGTTTCAGATTCTTTCTATTCTTACTTGATTTCGTGTTTCAATCATCTGTGCAAAAAGTAAGCGAAACAAGTCACTTTTAAGATGATTCATTGATAACCATCTAGGACCAAAAGAAATATATGACTTTCACTATGGGGTAACACTAATTGGAATCCTCATTGTGCATACAGTTAAAAGTCGAAATTGATATCTTTACTATGTATAAATTACTTAGAATAGAATCTTGCAGTCTTTGTCCAATTTGGTAAGATTTCCCTTTTAGGTAAAGTAATCGACTGCTCCGAAAGTTTTATTTATAGCTCTGAGAACTGTATAGATATTAGTTGAAAATATGATTTAATTCAATAGATTCTTGCCAGTTTATGGGATCAATTACTGATATAACTACTGCTTCTTAATAGATCAGGTACT
The DNA here is from genome assembly GCA_030571575.1 of Kazachstania viticola. Taxonomy (NCBI): domain Eukaryota; kingdom Fungi; phylum Ascomycota; class Saccharomycetes; order Saccharomycetales; family Saccharomycetaceae; genus Kazachstania; species Kazachstania viticola. Next base: position 26,687 of record JAJLXZ010000023.1, read on the forward strand.
CTTTTCTTACTATTGAAATATTTTTTTTTCCAGGAAGAGTTGATATCTGATATTCCAATTGCATTATGTATAGAAGACATCTTCTTTGCTTTTTCTTTTTGTTGATCTCTCATTACTTTGCACTAGCAATCTCTAGTGCATATTATCTTAATTTGGAATTTAATAAATCGTTTGGGACTTCAATTGGTACCTCCTCTAAATCCATTCTATCCAAGAGAGCAAATAATGCAGAATCAATCGATATTATAAACCAATCAACATTTTACTCGGTTAAACTAGAAGTAGGCACGCCACCTCAAAAGGTTACTGTCCTGATAGATACGGGATCTTCCGACTTATGGATAATGGGAAATGATAACATGTATTGCAACGGTAATTCTCAAGGATATGCTATCCCTAGTGATGAAATTATTGATTGTGAAAAGTATGGTACATTTAATCCTTCTTCTTCATCAACTTTCACATCTAAAGGATCTAAATTCTATATAGATTATGGTGATACCACATTTTCTAGTGGGGAATGGGGTAACGATGAACTCCATTTATCTGATATTGATGTTACGGGACTACAATTTGCTGTTGCGAGTAGTTCGAATTCTTCTGTTGGTGTGCTTGGTATTGGACTAGTTGGATTAGAAGTCACATACTCGGGTGGTGGTGTAAATACTCAGAATGGGAAAAGTACCTACGATAACTTCCCACTTCATTTGAAAAATATTGGAATCACTAAATCAAATGCATATTCTTTATTCTTGAATGATTTATCGAATGAAAATGGTAATATACTATTTGGTGCTGTTGACCACTCTAAATACACAGGGCCTTTATATACAGTTCCAATTATAAACACTCTGGAGAAGAATGGATTTGCTAAACCGGTTAAATTTCAAGTTACATTATTTGGTCTTGGTTTAATCAAGAATAATGTAGAAAGTACATTTACTACGACGAAGCTTCCAACTTTATTAGATTCGGGATCTACATTAGTTTATATGCCGTCTGTTTTAGTTAATCTAATTGCAGAGTCAATTGATGCTACATGGTCAGAATCTATCTCTGGCTATGTTCTTACCTGTCCAACAGATAATTTACTGAATAATACTTTCCTTACCTTTGATTTTGGTGGATTTCATATAAAGGTTCCCATTAGTAGCTTTTTAGTGAATCTTAGTAGTACTGATTGTATGCTTGGAATAATTTCACGTAATACGAATGATATATTGTTAGGCGATTTATTTTTAGCATATGCGTATGTCGTCTATGACTTGGATAATTATCAAATATCGATTGCTCAAGCGAAATTTGATAATGATGATAAGTATAAAAGGGATCAAGATGGTTCGATTGAAATAATTGATGGTGAAGTTCCAAGTGCTACTTCTGCACCGGGATATTACAATTCATGGACAGCTTCTGAAGTGTTATCAACAGGAGGTAATATATTCACATTATCGAGTATAAGTGAGGTATATAGTAGTGAATCCGCATCACGTAAATCTTCTGTTAATAGTTATTACAGTTCTTCGACATACTCTCACTCTAATATTGAAAGTATTTCTAATATAATATCGTCGAGTATCATAATACCTTTAATTACATCTACGATATCGCAAAATTCTATAAAAAGTACAAGTAGTTCTGTCATTGATGTAAGAACGTCTTCATCTTTAAGTAGTTCTTCAATTGAAAGTAAGGCAATTGATGGAAGCAAAATTAATTTCTCATTGGGGAGAGAAACATCAACCAATACCAGCAGCTCTAGTACGAGCAGTAGCGGCAGTAGTTCAAGTACACTTTTATCAACTTTGAGCATAATTACTTTCAATACATCAACCATATCTAAACATAACAGTTTTTCAAGAAGAGTTCATTCATCAAGTTTTACAAATATTGCACCTACAAATTCCAGCCAGATTACCATCAGTAGTAGAAGTATCAGTAGTGACAATAATAATATTATAACGTCATTAATAACGCATAGCAGTACAACATCCTCACTGGAACAAACAGATATTAGTAGCAGTAGTGCAAGGATAAATGCTGGTACGAAGAAATATATAAAATTTATAGATTACATATTGATGATACTATTGATATAAAAAATTAAAAGATTATTATTAAAATTAGAGAAAAGCAAAAATTATAAAATTAATTATTAAAAGATATTAAGTTAAAAAGAAATCCCAATTAAAAGATGGGATGAAACAAAAAACAGATATTAAATGGGTATGAATTAAACTTCAACTTCTTGTGGTGGTACTTCAGTTTCACCGGAAGCTCTCATAGAAGAAGCTGGAGATTCCTTTTGATAAGCGGCTTCCATGTCATCGTCAGATTTTCTTTCACCGAAGACAGGCCATTTAGCGTTACCAGTATTAGCGAAGAATAATAAGTAAGCTGGGAAAAAGACGAAGGTACAGATATCTAAAATACCGTAGAAGATAGCTTCACCATCTGGTTGAATCTTGTTACCACCTTCAGAAAGACCCCAACAGATAAAGTATAACCAAACGATTAATAAAGAGGTAATGTATAAAGCACCTTTGATACCTCTAACTTTATTTACGAAGAATTGACGTCTAACGATAATAGCTTGAACGATTAACATAGTGACAGCGGCAAAAACCCATGGACCCCATTTGTAAGTAGAATGAATTAAAGAACCGATTAATAAAGAGACAACCCAGAAAGCGGTACCGACGATTTGAACTACTAAAGAATGAATTAAATCCATAGCAGATACTTGTTCATGTTCAGCGGTAGATAAACCTGTGATTTCAATTAAGAATAAAAGACATGGCCATGATAAGAACCAAGCGACATATTTAGTGTAGAAGATTTGTCTAACACCAGGATGTAAACCAGTAATTGAAGTGTCGACTGTAACGTGATTAAATTCAGCTTGAACGCCGGTCCAACCTAAATCGGAGGCATAAATGAAGTAACTGAAGAATTCGAATAAAGTTAATAGAAAGACTGGAGCTAAAGTGTATCTTCTTAATTTAGAGCCTTTTAATTCAGCCCAGAAGAATAAAACTGTGTAGATACATAGCATGAAACCTAATAAAGAGAAGACAGAGAATAAGAAATCTGAACCTCTCTTAGTAATATGGAAATCCAAATCATGTGGAGGATTTAATCTTAAAGCGTGATTACCTGCTCTCTTAAATAATTGAACGTATTCAGAATCCATTATGTGAAAAGCAAAATATTATTTTCTAAAATAGAATTATTAGTTATTAAAATATTAAAATTTGAATATTAAAAGAAAAAGTACTATAGTGATATAGAATTGAAAGATAATAATTCAATGGTTTTTTTTTTTAAATGAATAAGAGAGATAGAAATAAGAATTGAAAGTATAAGCAGAAAATATGTATACAAGAGAAATTCAATTGATTTATATATGATTTTAAAATGTCTTAAGGAGAAGGCATAAGGATATATAACTCCTATACTGAAGACTAAAACAACTCAATTGGAAACAGTGAATAAAAGATTTGCATCCATAAGTTATGAAAAAACTAAATACGGGCAATTCTTAGGTAATCAAATTGAGGTTAATAGAACAAAAAAAGATTTCCCGTGATAATTATGAAATCAAAACAAAAACCATTACCAAATCGATTGAATAATGGGATCTGGGAGAATATTCTAGAGCGCAACGCACCTATACCAGCAGCGGTGAAATCAAAACAAGATCTACTACTACTGCACTATCTATACTACACTAATAGCAACTTCGAGACTAGCCGGAAAATCTTGACCCAAAGGCACGGCGGATCTCTCGCACACAAGGAAAAAGCAGCAAGTTCTTCAGGGCCCACCGAGCAATTTGAGTCGCGGCATCTCCTTTTTCGCAGTGTGGAAAGTTTCTGCGCGGAAACTCCGGGAAGCCGCGCATTAATTGAGAGGTCACTGCCACTAGGGCAAGTCCCACTGCTTCACAACATGCGAATCCTGCCCCTGTGGCAATCTTCCGCTAGTGGTACAACAGCGACATCTCCGTTATGAATAGACAGATGTCGATGTTAATTCCATTCGATTGCACGTGACTGTATTACTCAGCTGAGTAAGCATTTTTCGCCTCTCTGATTGGACGGACCCTGACGCCCACACACCGCGCCTAATTGTGTTGGTGGCTCTTTATTATTTTCACATTCACTACGCGGCCCAAAAAAATTTTCTCAGTCTGCTGCAAGGAAAATATTTTCTTTCTTTTTCTGGTTTAGTCAATAATTCGTAATGACAGCAGAAATCATTGAATACCCCAATACATAAAAGTAAGGCAAGTGATAAAACGGGTTTTACTTTGATAAAGGGATCAACATCTGTGTTTTTATCTTTTATTTCCACAGCATAGTTATAACAAGATAATATAACATAATATAATATAATAAGCAAATGGCTCGACTATACAATGTGCCTGTTGGGAAACCAGCTAATGAACACGAAACCGCTCCAAGAAGAAATGCAGCTTGTGCTGATGCTCCCTTAGTGAGACCTCCTGATATGAAATGTAATACTGTTTATGAATTAGTAATGGAATGTATCGAAAGAAGTGGAGATGATAAAGCTATGTGTTGGAGAGATACTATTGAAGTTCATGAAGAGAAGAAAACTATCACGAAAAGAGTAAATGGTAAAGATACTCAAGTGGAGAAGACTTGGTTATATTATGAATTATCAAAATATAAATATATTACTTTCAATGAATTAGGTAAAATCTTAAAAGATTTAGGTCGTGGTTTAGTTAAAATTGGTTTAAGACCAAATACTGAAGATAAATTGCATATATACGCTTCTACTTCTCGTAAATGGATGCAATTATTCCTAGGGTCTCAATCTCAATCTATTCCTGTCGTCACTGCATATGATACTTTAGGTGAATCAGGTTTAATTCATTCAATTAAACAAACTGGTTCAACTGCTATATTCACTGATAATTCTTTATTATCAACTTTAATTAAACCAATGGAAACTTGTCAAAATATTAAATTCATTATTTATTCTGATATCATAGACAAGAATGATAAGAGACAAAATGGTAAGCTTTATCAATCTGCATTCGATGCAATGGAAAAGATTAAATCAATTAGACCAGATATTAAATTTTACTCTTTTAATGATATCCTTAAATTAGGTAAAGAAAATAGGAAATCTATTCCTTTACATTTACCTGGCAAAGATGATCTATCATGTATCATGTATACTTCTGGTTCCACTGGTGAACCAAAAGGTGTCGTATTAAAACAATATAATATAGTAGCAGGTATCGGTGGTGCTTCTTTAACTGTAAAAGAAGCTGTAGGGAAGACAGATAGAATCATTGCATTCTTACCATTAGCTCATATCTTCGAATTAGCCTTTGAGTTATTATCTCTATATTGGGGGTCATGTACTGGTTACGCTACCGTAAAGACTTTAACTAATGCTTCGGTACGTAATTGTGAAGGTGATTTAGCTGAATTTAAACCAACTATTATGGTTGGTGTCGCTGCAGTTTGGGAAAATGTTAGAAAAGGTATTATGAATCAAATTAATAGCTTACCTTTTTTAACAAGAAGAATCTTTTGGACCGCATATCATGCTAAATTAAATTTAAATCATTATAATATACCCGGTGGTAATACAATGGGTGATTTAATCTTTACTAAGATTAGAAAAGCCACTGGTGGACATTTAAGATATATATTAAATGGTGGTTCTCCAATCAGTAGAGATTGTCAAGAATTCATTACTACAACAATATGTCCCATGTTAATTGGTTATGGTTTAACTGAAACCGTGGCAAATACTTGTATTATTAATCCATCACATTTTGAATTAGGTGTTGCTGGTGATTTAACTGGTGGTGTCACTGTTAAATTAGTTGATGTTGAAGAATTAGGTTATTTAGCTAAAAATAATCAAGGTGAAATTTGGACAAAAGGTGCTTGTGTTACTGAAGAATATTATAAAAATGAAGAAGAAACAAAAAATTCAATTACTGAAGATGGTTGGTTTAAGACTGGTGATATTGGTGAATGGAGACCAAATGGTCATTTACGTATAATTGACAGAAAGAAAAATTTAGTTAAGACACTAAATGGTGAATATATTGCATTAGAAAAATTAGAAGCTGTCTATAGATCAAACAGTTATGTTTCAAATATTTGTGTCACAGCAGATGAAAATCAAGTTAAACCAGTCGGTATCGTTGTACCGAATGTAATTCCATTAACTCAACTAGCTAAGAAATTAGGTATTATAAAAGATGGTGAAGAAGAAGAATTAGAAGATCATTTAAATGATAAGAGATTACACGAAGCCGTAATGAGTGATTTACTAAAGACCGCAAAACAACAGGGATTAAATGGAATTGAATTATTACAAGGTGCAGTATTCTTTAACGGAGAATGGACACCACAGAATGGGTTTGTTACCTCTGCACAAAAATTAAAGAGGAAAGATATTTTCAAAGCTGTTCAAAAAGATGTTGAAAAGATATACAAGAGTTAATTAATTCTATTATGATACTTCTGGAAAAAAAAAATTAGACAAGCCGCGCGCGTTGTTATGAAAAAAAAAAAAATTTTCTTTTGCACATTAAAGAAAAAAAAAATTTCAAACACATATAATATCATACAAAATACATGCTAACATATATAAATATATGTATATGACGTATATTTAACTATACAATTCAAATGTTGCTATAAGAATCAAATGAATAAGACTTCTATATACGTTGGAGGAATAGATCCACAAGTTACAAAAGAAGATCTATATGAAATCTTCATACAATTTGGAAATGTAGTGAGGATAAAATACCCTCGTGATAAGATTCTTGACAGTTACCAAGGTTATGCATTCATAGAGTATTCCAAATCAGAGGAGTGTCAATATATCATGAAATTAGTCGAGAACGGTTTGCAAATACCACTATATGAAAGAACACTGAAAATACGCCCTGTAGAATCGCTCCGGAGTAACACTACTGATGATACAACTACACCTCATAACGAAGAAATTGCAACAGAAGCACCTCTTGCAGTTATTAATGTGCGGGGGGTCTCAGAGGGTCTCACCGCACAGTCCCTCGATAAATTGTTTAGCCGATACGGCGAATTGAGTCGGCCGAGTGTTCTTTCCAAAGACGGGGCCGACTCCGCTACAGTTTTCTTCCGATTGTACAAATCGGCCGACGCTGCCATCGATGCCCTTGAGGGGAAACTCATAGCGAACCGCCGTGTCACCCTCAAATATGCGCCCCGCTACGGCTCTTACACACACCGGCTGCTCAATGAGTCTGCCGTCAAGAACGATCTCATTTAGCTCAACTCCAAAGCTCCTTAGACTTCCGTTTCGGGCAATCTTCCCACCCTTTGCTCTTTTTTTTTTCTTTGTGGTGCGACCCTTTTTCCTTTTTTCGGAGGCGTCGGCTGTTTTCCATTTTTAGGGGCGCAGGGGAGTCATCCCTTGGTCGATAGAGATGAATTGCAAAATGAGCGCAAAGATTCAGTTCCGATACATATATAAAGGGAAAGGTTTGCAGTGGTAAGAAACATTCTTTCATCTTTCTTTTCGTTTTCTTGATAAGGAATCTCACTCACTCACTCAAGTTATCTTATTTGAAAAATCTTATAACAAACAACAACTAATTGTTTATTATCATATTTTGCAAATATATTTTATAACAGAATTTTAATTTTTAGCTTTTTTTATTCAATTATAACATAGTAAGGATCGATTCTAATAAATCTTTCATTCAAACCACTCCATACCATATATCATAATTTTTACAATGAATTTTTCCAAGATCGTTATTTCCACCGTCGCTTTATTTACTGTTGCTAGCGCTCAGAATACTTCAACTAACACAACTTCAACTAACGCTGCTCCTCAACTAAACGCTCAAAATACTTTAGCTAATGTTGGTGTAGCTGGTGCTGTTGTTGCCGGTGCTTTAGCTTTCTTAGTCTAGAGTTGTCACCAGATTTCATTTTTATCTTTGTTTTATCAAGACTTTTATGATATTATATTAGTTTTATAACATTAGTATTATTACTCTTTTACACTTCTTTTACCTCAATCATTCTAGTTCTTTTCTTCTCTTTTCTACATTTCTTCATTATTTTTTAATAATATATAATATATGTATTTATTTTTTTTCAATTCAATTTTATTATTCTTTATATATCAAATATTTGATTGATTTCTTATTTTCATTATTAAATTTTATTAAATTTATCTCTTCAATATTCAATTCTATACCATATCGTCCTCTATATTCAATTATTGAACCTTCTTCATCAATTATAATCTTACCAGTAAATATATATTCATATTCTTGTAATTTTTCACTACGTTTACAATTCTTGGAATACTCTACTTTATAATTTATCATATCATCACTTATATTAGTGAAAATATAATCATAAATCCAATTATTACTAATCATATCGATTATATCATACATTTTATCAATTATCCATATCCTCTCATATTCAAATTTATAACTTATCTTACTCTCATCACTCTTACTTAATTTAATCCCCCATATCTTGATATCTTTATTTCGTCTATATATTAAAATGTTATCTTCCTTAAATTCAATCTTTCTCTTCATTGGAATATTATATAATCCACGAATAAATTCATTACCAATAACTAATCTCATCACACTCTCAAATATCTCTCTCTTTATGTATCTGCTTTCCTTATACTCTTCAATTTTATGACAAGGTAATAACATTATAAAGGTCTCATCGTATCGATACATTTTATATACATTATAAACACTTATTCCAACTATACACATCATACCCCCTCCTACTAACTTATTTCTCAGTTTATTATCAGGGCCATCCTTTTTATAATTATTAGATATATGGGTAAAATTAATAGCTATTCTCTTACTACCCTTATATTTTTTCAAAATTTTCACTGTTTTGAACTTAGGAATCAAATTAATCAGTTTATTCCATCTACTCATATTACTGTATGAAACTATATGACCACCCCTATCCTTTTTTGTGTAATATATATATATATATTTCGTTGCAATGGAAACTACTTTATTCATTTTATATATATATATATATATATATATATATATTTCCTTTTTTTTTCCCTCGTTTTCTGCACATAGCAATAATTTTTCACTCATCATCACTTAAAACAACCTGAATTCGTCTTTGTCGTTTAAAACTTCTAGTATCTTCCTCTTCTTCATCACTATCCAAATTATCTCCACTTACAAACCCTCCTTCCTCATTATGCTCATAAAAATCACTATCTTTATCTGATTCTTCTTCAGCATTAGCATTAAATGATATAGGTTCCTCTATAATCTCCCCATTTAATTCCGCTTCACTATCATCATCATCATCATCATCATCATCATCATCAATAAATGAATCAAGCTCAGAGTCCTTCTCCGAATCTTCTGAATCACTTTCTTTATCAGATTCTCCATATCCTCTTATTTCATCAACTATACTTTCATACTCTCCTTCACTGTAATCATCTCTACTCGCATTTATATTATCAACGGCGACTGTCTGAGATGTAGCCGTTATCGAATTCCTTATCCTAGAATGACAATGCGGGCATACATTCTCATCTTCTTCCATGTCATCTGGATCTAACTCCCAATGACAGTTACTACAACGAGGTATTCCATCATCATCTAAGTCAGCAATTGCTAATGCAGAATTCTTAAATATATTATCAAATAAATTATTATTCTCTTTATCTATATTATACTCTTCTTTCTCCTTCTTTCTCTCATTCAAGAAATCTTTTTTCTCTTTGAAATGTTTATCTTTTTTCATCAGTAAATTAAATATAAATTCAATGTTAACCTCTAATGAAAGATTTAAATTTGGTTCAACACTGACAGATCGACGACAATTAGGACAATTCAGTTCTTTACTCTCATTATTCTTAAACCAACTCTTCAAACATCCATAACAATAATTATGTCCACATGCTATCATCATCGGTATACTCATCATATCATGACATATTGAACATTGTAAATTATCTAATAGATTAGCAATTATCTTACGATGGAATTTCTTCTTTTTATTCAATAATATTGAATTCCTTATAGCAATACTAGATGACATTGTGCGTCTCTTCACTTATTTATATATTGAGTTACTCTGTTTTTATTATGAGTCCATATCTATCTAATTAAACTGATCTCTATTTTATTTTTCATTTTTTTCTTGGCTTTTCAACTGTACTCGAAAAAAAAAAAACATTAGCTCTTTGAAAATAAAAATAAGACAATTCAAAGTTCAAAAAAAAAAAAAGCTGAATTAAATTTATCAGATTAGGCTACTTACTTCACTAATGATTCTAAAAACTAATTACAGTTTTTTAAGTAAACAATACTTTGATAGTAACATATTATAATATATTAATAATTTCAAAAAATAAATCGACCCCGGTGAGGATTGAACTCACGATCTTGCGATTAACAGTCGCACGCCTTAACCAGCTTGGCCACGGAGTCTCAAAATTTCTGAAAATTCAATTAAAATTGTCTTCTTTAAATAAAATATTTTAAAGCATTGAATTGGTTTCTCCCAGTTGCTAAGTGATGCTTATTAACAAAATTATAGTGATTAGTAGTTACTTTAGTAGCATATATTATTATTATAATTTTTTACTTTAGATGTGAAGTGTTGAAAATATAGTGATTTTTATTACTATATTTAGTTTTTATTTACCAAGTTTTAACTTTGTAAAAGTTGTAGTGAATATTCAAATAGTAATAACTTAGTGAACACTAAATAAGTGATTAAATTTATATATTATATTTATATACTATTTAGGTTTTAATACATTAGAGCAATATCTTCTTTAGTCTGGGAACTAAAAAAGAAAGGCCAAGGATTAACAAGTATTTATTAGTTTGTTTGTAAAAAGGTCAGAAATATTAAAGTGTAATTATATTTAAAGATGATTAGTATTACAGAAAGCAATTTACTTACTAAAACCCAAATTCCCGAAGAAGTCTAACATGAAAAGAAAAATTGATAATATATTCTTTTGAACGTAAAAATGTGTCAGAAATAACACCATCTACGGAGTGTTATTTCATTGTTAGTTTAAATATGCATTTGATTAATGCTATTATCTAATTCTACTATTCCAAGAAATTATTTCCTCATTAGGAAATACTTATGACATTATTCTTTCATAAATTAATTTGTGTCATTAAGATATGTGACGCGAGAAAAAGTTTTTCACTTTTTCATGTTGTGCGTCTTCGAGACACTGTCACAACATTATCGAGTTACCATCAAGTAGAACATACAAGATAATAAGAACCTTTGTAATAATATATATATAAAAGGATTTATTGTATAGGTAAGTCCATCAAGCCAATAGTTTAATACATTTGTAATCATACTACAATAGATATGTCTTCTCATGCCCCTTCTTCTTCTCACAACTCTGTCAAGTCAACAATTGACAATGCAGCTACGGAAGCTGTTGATGACATCGAAGTCATTACTAGAGGTTTAAATTCCTTAGATTTCCGACAAAATGTCATCATATTTCTTAGTATAAAATACAAAGCATAAACAATATTAATAAAAAAATAATAATAAAAATAATTGTGAAAGAACTTAATCATATGAAATCTGTTTTCTAATTCAGTATTTATACGTGTTGGAACAATATTATGTTGTTCTATTTTTACGTACTTTGTTTAACCGAGAGATTATACGAATAATCTGTAATGACGATATTATACAACGGATTGTTTGAGACGTCATAAATATTTAGGAGTAGAAGCGCAAGGAAAATTATAGTGAGTTAGAACATCGATGTGAAAAATTATATAAGGCAAAGTAAAATTTGTGTATAATTGATAATGTATTTTACAATCTTGTATCTTCTGATCTTAGAAGAGCAAGCAGACAATTACAAATAAGAAATATAATTAAATCAACCATGTTAGAATCTATCCACATTGAAGAACCTATTGTTCATGATACGTTTAGAAGTAGAAGAAGTATCCTTGTGTCGTGTTGTTGACGTAGATCTTTCTTAGATTGAAGAATGTAAATATTTACACTTTGGTTCGTTTGTTATTGACGAATCTAGTAATATGAATAATTTTTCGTGTTTGGTGTTTGATAACCACGTTAAAATATGTGCATATATTACTATATTAGAACCACATTTTTAGTATTACTTTGATACCATGTCTCATCGTTCTATTCGAAGATATTTGTTGATCGATGAGAAAAAAACTTTTCAAAGTTATGATACCTAAAAACAATATTATATATTTCTTTATAATTATAATTTGTATAGTTTGAAGAAAACGATCAATTGAAAAGTCTAAAATATGATTAATAACATCTCTAATTTCACAGGTCTCCAATTATTTTCAAAAATGTTGGGCACATTGTAATAGAATTTAAATAATATTTTAACAAAAAAAATATATAGAATTGGGCCAACAAAATGTTTACGTTCAAGAAAAGCGGAAAAATGTAGGAAATTCTCAATAATTTATCCTTGGTATTTTATATATTATATTTTGAAAGAGTTACGTATAGTTATGAAATTTTTTTCTAAAGTGTTAACAATCGCCTATTGTTCTTCAAGCTTAGGCAAATTTTGTAGAACCTTCAACAATTCATTTAAACCGTTAATATGCTCCTCAGCATATGTCGAAGTAGAATTACCGTAGACGACCCCATGACCATAGCTTAGACCACATTCAACTGTCTCTTCTTTAATCAATTTGAATAATGGTTCTATAATTGGGGATGATGAACCAGTAATACATGCAAAATCTACGTGATGTTGAGAATTATTCTCTAATTCATGGGGAATATTTACACCGATTGGGATATTCTTCTTAATCTCAAAAGTAGCAGATGAACTATTAAAGAATTTCAATAAAAATTGAACTGCAGTTAATGAAAGACCAGCTTGTTGAACAAACATAATGTTCTTATGCAAGTAGGCATGGATACCTTTATCTCCATATAATGTATTAATATGCGTGATGGCTTCACCAACAACATTTGCAACTCTATCCTGATCTTCAGCATTCTCAGTATGGAATCTTATCATAGAATCAGCAATCTTATAGTACGATCCAGGTAACCTTTCAACTTTAGCATCTAAAATCTTAGAGACTTCACTTCTCCACGTAACTTGCTCCACGATATTATACCATAAGCCATTTAGCCTTACATATGCCCCATTTTCAGCAATCAAACCAATATTGGTAACTCTTCTGTAAAGATTCTCCAAAGTTGTCTTAGAAAAGGAATTCATCACAAATACAATGTTTTTAGAACTCAAGTCATTTAGAATCGAGAGCATCATAGCAGTTGGAGGTTCAGATATCTTAAAAATGAAAAGATGTTTCTTGGATTTCTTGTAATCAGCATATAATGTATCGTATGATAAATTCGTTACCATAGATCTTTCCTTACGGAATGTCCATGATTCTTGTATGTTGCTTAAGGAAGAAAGAATCCATTTATCAGAATCATTATATATCACAGTTTTCATTAATTTTTTCCAGTTTCTTCTTCTTTCGTCTGCTGGCATCTCCAAACTTTTCTTTAAACTCTTTGCTATTTGTTTTATATCCCATGGATTTATTAGAACAGACCCTTCAGATAGAACTGCAGCACTTCCAGTAAATTCAGAAAGCATCAATGGTGCATTCTTTTCTTCGGAACATACAATAAACTCGTGACAGCTTAAGTTCATTCCTTCCCTTAGTGAATTAACAAAAAACAAATCTGCCTCACAACTTAATGCTAAATATTGAGAATGATCTATTTTTTGATGTAAAAAGACTACTGGCTGTGAGGCACCAATGTTTGAAGATAATGAATTAATTCTATCAACAATTATCATGACTTGACGTTCCAGTTCTGTATCAACAGTCTTACCTGGGCATATTTGAATGAGAACAGTATTGTGAATATATGAAGGATTTTCTTTAAGGAATCTTTCATAAGCCAACATTTTCTTATCAATACCTCTTATCTTATCAAACTGATCTCTACAGAGAATAATCTTTTTCCCCTCCCATCTTTCTCTAATTAACTTACGCCATTGCATAACAGCATCTTGCTTCAACTTTTCTTGTAATTCGAATGCATCTGTACCTATTGGTATATTAGTAATAGATATAATCTTTCCATTATATTTCAGTTCATTATCAGAGACATCAGTCATTAATAATCTATTGGAAGTCTGCTGGAAATGTCTCGCATACTCTTTAGTTTGAAAACTTACAGAATTAGCACCAAGTATACCTTTCAAAATATTTTCTCTTTGTGCAAAACATCTAAAGACTTCACTACTTGGGAATGAAACGTGTAGGAAAAACCCAATTTTGGCATTAGGTAAAGCGTCTCTAACCATTTCTGGAACTAACATTAAATGATAATCATGAATCCAAACGGTGTCACCATCTTGATATACTTCGATAATTTTGTCAGCAAATACTTGATTCAATTTTTGGTAATAGCCCCAAGAATGATCTTCGAATGCCTTTGAATTTGGATTATCAGGTATTTGATAATGTAAAGTTGGCCATAAGATTTGTTTACAATAGTTTTTATAGGCACCTTTAAAAGTAATATCATCAGTGATTACAGCATTACAATCATAGTTATCCTTTAATTTCTTTGCAATGTCCTTTTGAATATCTTTTGGAATTTCATCAGTTGGGAGACCTATGGTTCCAACCCAAGAGATTTTGTCAACTATAGTTCTTTCAGAAGAGGCTAAATTGATAGCATGTCTTAGACCACCATTTCCCTTACCACTTGGAACAATTTTCCAAGGTAACTGTCTAAAGAGTTCTTTTGAATGTAAATATAAACCTTTTGATTTAGCATAATTTGAATAACCACCAAATTTAGGGACATTATACTCCTTCTTCGCATCAGTTTCTAAATCTGAACCAGAATCTTCATCACTTTCAGATTCCTCTTTCTTTAAAAGTTCACTTAGAGCAGTATTTGAAGAATATGCGACATTTGAAGAATTAGCTCTAACTCTTTTCATTGAAGGTAATGTACCTAGTTGTTCTCTCTTTTCTTTTACCTTAGCGATGTCAACAACAGCAGCGTCAACATCAGGTACGTGTCTAGATACGGGAGTAATTACAGTACCTTCGGAAGTTATAGACTGATTTGAACCATTTCTTGTAATATTTGATAAGAGTATCTTTTCAATTGGATTAGAA
Organism: Kazachstania viticola; assembly: GCA_030571575.1. Taxonomy (NCBI): domain Eukaryota; kingdom Fungi; phylum Ascomycota; class Saccharomycetes; order Saccharomycetales; family Saccharomycetaceae; genus Kazachstania; species Kazachstania viticola. Next base: position 41,925 of record JAJLXZ010000023.1, read on the forward strand.
CTTTTAGAATTTGGATTTGTAGATAATCTAGATTCATCATTGTGATCTATTTCTATATTTGGGGAAGCAAAAAATTCTTCCACTGATGAAGTGTTTTTAGTTTGATGTAAGGAGGTATCAACTGGAGCGCTTGAAAGAGTAGCATTAGCTGTCAAATTTTCTAAGAAAGTCTCTGAACTAACTAAGCCGTCGATGGTAGTGGATTTATCATTATTTTGAGAATTCTCGATATCTATCGGTTCAGGAGAAGGTGAGTTCAAGTTTTCTTGAGAAATATTGGTACTAGTAATGAATTGAGAAGAGGTTGTGACTGAATTGGTTCTCTTACTCTTAACATTATCATTTGAATTGTCTATCTTAACCAAGTTTGATTCTAATAATTCAGAAGTATCATTTTCATTAGCATTGATTTCAAACTGAGGCTGATGAGGTAAGAACAATGAAGCAATAATAATAGCCATTGTTCAGGTGTGCTTGTTGTGAAGAAAACAAAAGAATACACAGATTAAAATGTGAAAGAAACAACAACCGACCTTGAATAAAGCAGTCGAGCAGTTTATCAAATTGAATTCCCCAAACAAACATCCCTAAGAATACCACAGCGAGAACTAAAATGAAAAATTCTGTTCATAGAAGCTTTTATATACGCGATTGAATTTGCTCGGCATTAAGAAACGAAGATCATAAGGGGCAAAATTAGCAGTAACGAGTGAATAAAATAACCGCCCAGCAGAGTGAATAGAGTGAAGCTATCCAGGGTCCCCATGGATAGAGAAGGATCAGGACATAATGTGAAGAAAGTATGCGAAAGAAAAATCGATTTGCTAAGCATCCTGACGATGTAAGCGTCAAGGGAAATACCGTTAGCCGCTGAATATGATTTATACCGTGATATGTTCATTCTTCCATAGTTATTCAAAGGGTTTCTTTTAGAATATGATAAACTCCACAGTATAATTAAATACAGCAGAAATGCGTAGCAGATGCCAACGGAATCGTAGCTTCTGAGTAGTGTATTTCAGTTGGCATTAACTCTTCATTAAGATCCAAATGATGGAAAAAAAAAGACGTCAAAATTGGAAAAAAAATTACACAGTGTGAATTTAAAACACACTGTAAATAATTGATTGAGAAAAGGCACAGCATACGTATATTTGAGATATATTAAGAGTTAGTTTGCATTGTACAGAGGTATGGATTTAGCTACACAGATATTTATTGGATTTCTTTTGATTTCATTTTTTATTGTTCGTAGATTTAACAGTTCTGTAAAACGCTCAGATGTATTATATAAAGATACAAAAGTCATTGAAGAAGAATCTGTATCCGTTACTACGACTACTACAACTTCATCAGGGAAGACCAAGGATGGTTCAAAAGTAATAAAAAGGACACCGAAACTTATGAGACGTGCGATAACTATCGATATGATTGAGATCGTACAGACTATAGCTCCCAATTTAGATGTTAAACAAATTCAATATGATTTAGAGAAGACAAGTTCTATAGAGAAGACTGTTGAGAATTTCTTGGCTGGGAAAGAGTTTCCTTTTCCTCCAGAAACAAAGAAAATGAGTAAGGAAAAGACAAAAGACGATGAAAAGAAGAATTAAACTTTGATCGTAAGAGTCTATATAAATGTAAATTGATATATATGTATAGGTGTATTATCTATGTGTTCTAAAATATGATGCTTTCATTGCAACTCGACTGGCGTTGGTTGTACTTTTTTTTTATTATCTTGATTCTGTTCAGGTTTACTCTTTCTCTTTACAGGTAAAATATTAATTATATCGTGCTTCTTAGTTTGAGTTTCTACATTGTTTGAGGATGTTGTAATAGTACGATTTGTCTGTATATTTTCATTTTTAATATTGGTATAAATGTATTTTGTTGTTTCTTCTTTAGGCAATTGCTCTCCTAATATATCTTTATCGATAGAAATATAAGAACAAAATCCATCAGTCGAAGATATCATTAATATTGTACCATCTTGAGACCAACTTAAATCAGTTAATGGTGTATAGTGTAAGTTCCTAATAACTGAGATAGGCTTTTTAGATTGCGTATCATATATTAATACTTCATTAGAGGCAGCTATTGCATATATTAATTTATAAGGTAAATCAATATATGGTTCTTCTCTTTTTTGTTCACATGTTTCATTTAGTTTAAAAAATAATGGATTGAATGATATTATAATTGCAGGTTTCTTTAGAAATGGTATGATCATAACAGGTTTACTTATTGAATTTGTTATTGAATTTCTTGTATATATATAGACCGAATTGTGAAATTCAATATTATTATTATTGGTACCAGTGGATAGTTTTTCAGGATTGGTATCATTTGAAGTAGTGTTTACTTTGAATATACCAGTGGGTATACAAAGAAGATTTCCACAGGGAGAAGTAGATAATCTTCTAAAGAAAGAAGGTAAAGTTTCATTATGCATAAGGTAAGATAATTTATTATTATTTCTATCAATTTGATTATTTTGATCAAATAAAGAGATTTCACTTTTCATTATTTTATTTTGTAAGTTTAAATCAATTATTTTCGATGGTATATCTTTATCAAAAATTATCTTAAAGATAAGTACTGATCGGTCAGCAGATTGTGAAAAGATGTATTCATTTAAGGGATCCCAATGAACACCTTGAACATAATGGTTATGTTCCTTGATGTTTACAATACAAATTTCCGATTCTACTGAGAAGATACGAATGCAATTATCCATACATCCTACGACGATGTAATTGTCACATGGAGACCAGGATAGATCATAAATTTCAGAATTTGATGAGAATCTTAAACGTTTCCAAACATACCATGATTCTTTAAAATCTTTTACATCCATATCATCCGCATCAAATAATTTGGTAGTAGGGATACAATTTGACCCATCTTTAAAATCTTGTAGATTTTGTTTCCATAGGAGAACTTCTCCATCATCACCTGCAGAGGCCAATATATTACCTTCACTATTAAATCTTACAACGTTAACGGCTTGCTCATGTTGTTGTAAAGCCGATAAGAAGTCAATAGTATCAATTTTCTTAACACTGGATTCTTGCTTCGTATCGACGTTCAAATTCCATACCCGTATCTTATTATCACCGCCTGCAGTGAACAGTTTTGGAATAGCCATTTCATTCAACTCCCCAATTGAAGAAGACACTGGCTGAAAACATAAACTGTAAACCGGTTGAGACTCATGCCAGTAAATTTGCAAATTCGAGGCTTCCATTCTAGAACGTGCTGCTATGCTCGTGCTTTACTCTTTCTTTTACACTGCAGAAACAATACCAATCCTGTAAGTTTTATACCCATCGATAAAAATATCCAGACGACGCGTAAACTCTCGGCGGTTAACCAGAATTAAAATAGACTGTTGCGACGCGTCAATCCACACTTGATCATATGCGCTGCCATTTTCACCTCATATTATCCCAATACAACACCAACAGTAACATACAATAACGCATCTGCACTTCCAACAGAGAACACACCACAACCACACTGCCTGCCACCACTGTCCCCGGCCCTCATCTCCACTGCACTTCACTACTTCCCAGCCCTATAAGACACTGTTCCCAATACCGTCCCCTATGATAAAACAACGTCTCAGTATAAAAAGCGGCAAAATTTCATTTTCTGGCAATTTTTCAACTTTTTCTACAGTGAAAAAACTCGAAAAGATCAAGACAAAGAGCATTTTATTGCATAGCAACAGGGGGACACAGTGCAGTGCAGTGCAGTGCAGTGCGGTACACTGCACTACTGTCAGTAGACAGGTTGAGCTACCAGATATATGTGGTAGCACTCCCGCCCCCAGTTCTCTGTAATATAGTACTCTTTTTTGTCTAGCACTTATAGTCAAATTCCTAATAGACTCATTATTTTACATATATACATATCTATTAGAGCCGTAATGGTGCTGATATCAACCCCAGTAGATGGCATACCTAGATCCCACCAGTGCACCGACCGCCTCACCCAATGGCTCTCGGGGCCTCTGCTTCTAGCTCGTGTCTACTCACATCTCCCTCTTTCTTCGTAACGTGTGTAGTGACTTGTCTTGTATTCCAAATCGTCAGCCACGGATTTCGATTTAAGACAATAATGGATGAAAAAAAATGTAAAACATCTCTGGAATTTGTACTGTAGGATTGGAAACAATTGGATCGTTGTTTGCTAGGGTAAATATCTCTCTCTCTCTATATATTTCTTTGTTTGTATCGAGTAGACGTCTTTGAATCAACTCAATTGGAACGGTGTGAAAAGGATTTGAATATCTGGTTTTCCTTCTCTCTTTTTTTTTGTTAGATTGCTTTGTCGAGAAATGAATCAAGCACAATTGGAATATTTAATTACTTTTAATGATATATTCACATTTCTTCAGTCTTATGATGTCAACTCTTTAGAGTCTGAAAATGATCAAACTTTTCTAAAAATCGATGATTTTTTATCCAAAAATAATGATCTTCTATTGAATTTTACTGATTATAATACTTGTAATGGTGATGAGATTCCAAAATTAACTGATTCTTTGAATTTAAGAAATATTACTTATAAGGTTACTAAAGATGATATAGAGACCGCTACCACAATTTCAAAGCTTTTGAATTTGAATTTTAATGAAATTTTAAGATCTATATCTCAATTTAATACAATTAATAATAATACAAAAAATCCCTTATCTTTAAACCTTTTAGTTCAAATGATACTAAAGGAAAGAAACTCAATTATAAATTGTCTGCATTTCATTATTAATAATAATGATTTACCTATATTGGGAAACAAATTATATATCACTCTAATGAGTAATTCAAAGATTCAAATTGTTTCAAATTTATTATCTTTGATTGAAAAATTAATCAATGATTTCTTAAAGATTAATGAAAATCAAGTTAATAATAAAAAATTAATTAACGAATTGAATTTAATATCATTGAAAAACTCATATGATTTATTATTGTTAAATGATTCTTTAAAGACTCTATCAACTCTAGTATTAAATTCTTCATTACCAAATGATATCCTATTAAAATGGTTTAGACTATTACCAAAGGCTTACGATTTTATTCATTTTAATATCCCGGAAATCTTATCAGATTATATCCCGGATTATATATCACTAAAGATTTCCTCCTTATTCACAATCAATTCTTTACTACTATTAGCATTTGATACTACTACAAATTCAATAAATGTAGAATCACAATATTTTGATGATTTTGATACTTTCATGGAAATTCAATCAATTATTGATTCGTTACAATTTAATCCCATATTATCTTACACCTGGTCATTCATCTTAATTACAAAATCTTTAGTTACCGAACAAGAATTAGATGATTTTAAAAAAACCAATTTTAATGAAAAATACTTTTCTATTACAAATAACTCATTGGATAATATAGCTACTTTATTCGCTCAAAGAGCTGAATCACTAAATATATTCAAAATTTTAACTGATATCGCTCAACTATTATCTACAGATACAATATATTCTGCTGTCATTTGTTCATACTTAACATATTTATTGAATTTTATCCCAATTACCTTAGAAGTATCTCATCTAATTAAACAAGTATTAAGAGTAACTCCAAAGGATTTTGTAGAACAATTCCTAACTACAGATATCTTCGAATCAAAATTAACTATACTCAAGGCTAAATTACCATTGATTAATGAAGCATTACTACCATTAATCAATATCGCATCTACAAACACTGATTTCGCTCATTTCGAACTAAAAGAATTAAATACTTATGCCACTACTATAAAATTAGATGATTCAGATTATGATATTATGGATGATAACACATATTTATCTTTGACTAAGGGAGTTTCTTATCCTAAAGTTGTAGATTCTTCAAAAGCTGTAATCACTTCAAATTCGCAATCGGATAGAAATGGTATGATTACTTTAAAAAATGAAATACTGATAAATCCACCATTAGAACGAGATGGCTCTGTATTAATGCCAATTCCATCAAATACCAATGCAAAGATAATACAATCTACCCAAGATTCGAATAGAGACTCCCTGATTATATTTTTCCATAAATACAATGGTTGGTCTGTCTTAGGTCGTAATTTACAAAATGCTTGTGATTTATACTTAGAAAAAGGTAATGATATCAATCATGAATTCAAAAACGCTATGCTTTCAATTATAGAACTCCTAACAAGCACCTTATCCGATGATGTCGACATGACTAGATCTACTGAAATTTTACAATATCTATCAAATAATTTAGATGATCAATCTGATATTGTATCCATAGTTTTCAAAATTTTTGAATCCGCTTTAAATAGAAGGAATTATGATATTGTGTGTGCTTGTTCTCAATTTGCAATCGTATTAGTCCCAAGATTCTCTCATTTTGTCTGGTCATATTTAGCTCGCTCTGATATATTAGATAGATACGCGAAATCTGGTTTAGCTAATGTACTATTAGGTACGTATGAATTATCAAATGGGGAGTTCGAATTTACTATCAATATGATAAAATTAACAATTGCTCTTGTCGAGGATTCTTTATCAGTGGATACTTCAATTTCAATTCGTTCCAAGAAAGATATTCTAGAAAAACTGACTTTCCATTTATTGCATGTATATGAATGCTACAAATTTTGGAAGTTTAATGATGTAAATGAGAGATTTGAATTGGCTTTAGAATTGTCAAATTTATTCTCCAATATATTGTCATATGTATATGATATCGATCCTGAAAGAGACATCCATGAAAAAATTACTAATGTATTAGCCTCATCAGGGACTTCTATTATTTCTGCTTTTTTGAATTTAAATTCTTCTGGATCCCATTCTGTAACTACCTTAGTTAACATCATAACCACAATTGATGAAACTAATGTCAAATTGATAAGTGACGAATCGTTTAACAAAACATATTTCAAACTAGTTAAAAGCTCCTTTAAATTAGCCAATAAAGTAATTTCCATTAGAAATGCTTTAAAGTTAAAACCAAGCTCATTAGAGAAATTGATATTTGAAAATTCATCAAACTTGATAGATATATATTGTACTACTCCATTATTAAAAACTACAATAATTGAGCTCCTTACTGCACTTGTAGGAGTCGAATGGAATGAGGACTATCCATTTTTATTATCCTATCTAGGAGAGGAACATTCGAATCGTTTTCTAAGTTTCATCAATGCTGATTTACAAAATCCAATAGATAATTTCAAGCTGTTAAGCAGTATCTACAATTTCCTTTCAACGTTGATGGAGAGCAAGCAGGATGGTTTATCTGTTCTATTTTTAACCGGGAATATTGCAACTGATAGTAATACAAAAGATACAACAGTGAAATCGAACCAAGATGGTAAAGATAACTCTATATTAACTGTACTAAAAAAAAATACTTTGAATTTAGATAATGTCCCTAAATATGTTGCATGTTCTCTTTTGGATGCTGTCGCTTATGTTTTTAACACATGGGTCCATAATAAAAGTTTAAGGACTGATGATAAGTTTATAGATGTGCTGATGCAAATGTTCAAGAAATTCCAAAAGATCGATTCCCTGCCGGAAAATCCTACAAGTGCACAAATTTCAAGCTTATCAAGCGAATATAGATTGATTTCAAGAATTATTGAGATTTTTGCACTCTATATGTATTCTTCTGAAGATACAAAGTCACCAATCTTTAAGTTATTAAATGATAAAGGTCTTTTGAGTATACTTAAACCATATTTGGATATTGACAGAAAACAACTTGAGAAATACAATAAATTATCTGCTGCTTTTTCAAATAAATACAGTAATTACAAACTGACAAATTTCAAGTATAATTCGTTATCGTCACCCTTCAAAGACCAACCTGACACATTTAATATTGCATTAATGGATAAGATTTTTCAAGACGATATTTCATGGTTTGAAAATGATAGTAAACTGTGTTTGAGGAAGGAAATTGAAGAAATATCCATACACTCACAATACGTCAATAACCAAATGGCTGCTGCAAAAGCTTGGGGTGCTTTGCTTACTGCGTTTATCAAGAACACTCCTACACCTTTGAAGGATGAATTTGTGGATATCGTAATTTTCCTATTGGAAATAAATGCCGATTATAACATACAAAATTCACCATCTTTTGAATTATTCCAAGAGACCATTCATTTATGTTTCTACGTTTTATACTCATTCCAAGGAAGTTCGAAGATTATCCCAGAAAAAAAATTAACCGACATTTTATCATTATTAATGATTATTTTCAAATCTGGAACTGTTAACTATTTGCAAAACATTCCTTTCTCAATTCTCAGCACTGTTTATAGACCAATTCTTAGATCAGCCATCATTATTTTCAGTCTGGTTAGAAACGGGCCTCAATTTGTCGAGTTATTATCTGATCAAATTCTTGAGTTTTTTGAATGGTCCTTTTCAAAAGGTGTGAATCTGATATTTTCTAACATTTTATCTGAGTTCAACAGAGCAAAAGTACATCAGAAAAGCTCACCAATACTGAACATGAACGAAAATGCTCAAGATTTGTTCTTACTGTTATCTCTTTTTGAAAACATAAGAGCCCTCAAACCTTCTGCTGATTTCAACAATATACTGGCATCCTCACTGAATGAAGTAGGTACTATAAAAGTAACTTTGAATATTTACTCAAGTCTCACGCTAGCAGAAGATAATGAAGATCCTATGCTCGGGTTAATTACTTTGACCTTCATTTCAGAACTATGTTCTGTAAAAGAAGTGGCTGAGAGGTTTATTAAAAACGGATTATTTACGGTTTTATTGGAAAGTCCTATATCAGTGGCTTTACAACAAGGCAATATGAAGCTCGAGACTAACCCTAGATTACATAATATATGGAGTAACGGCTTACTTTCTTTGCTGTTAGTCTTACTAAGTACCTTTGGAACAAAAATTTTGCCAGAGACATGCCTATTTATATCATACTTTTCCAATCAAATACAATCAACTATATTAAGCTGGTCTGATAATAAGCTTGCAATCTCTAGTGGATTAATCAGAGAAACATCCCAGTTGATATTATTACAAAAGATGCTAGAAGTTCTGGGCTATAAGCAGTATTTAAAAAAGTCCAACTTTAAAATTACAAAAGAAAGTGAAAGTGAAATAGTTGAACTAATGATTGGACTGGATAATGACTATGAAAGAAATGATCTGAGTCTCTCATTGAACAGGCTACTTACTCACCCAAAATATTTAAGCTCAAGAATTATACCTTCCACTGTAGAAGAACAACAACTTTTAGAAGATGAAGCAAGTAAAATAGAATTCGTGAAGAAAATAAACAAAGATATCAAAGAACTAAGGGAATCATTATTCAACGGAATATAGGTATTCTTAAAAACATAGCAAAAGCCAACTATATTTTCAAATAAAACTCTATATACTCAAGATATTACTCTAATCACTCATTTTTAATATTAATCCATATTTACTATTTTTCATTACTAGTTCATTACTAGTACACGATTTTTTGGTGCGTCATAATAAACATGACGGATAAGAAAAAAGAGTACTAAGAGATAGTGCAAGCTAAGGAAGCTTTGTTGACTTGGTTGGTAAAAAGAGGGAAGGTTCTTAACAAATAACTTAGAGTGAAACTATGAGATGGGTGTCAGAATATGGCAGCTATGTATATTTTTTTTGATTATATCAACAGTTTTACCATCGCATTTTATTTTCATTCCAATTTGGAGCTTTTTGCTAGGATCTGTATTTTGGATTTATTTATCAGTAGCTGTCACATTACCGGATAGAAAGTACAGAAAGGTTAAACAGATACGCCATATTCCACAAAAATTTATTAAGAAACGTAGTACAGATGTATCAAGTGTTAAAGAAACCTTAATATTCCCTGATTCTCGTGAAATTTCGAAAGAAATTGATGATGTGATACGATTAATAATACAAGACTTCATATCATATTGGTTTGAAAGAATTGATAGTAGACCCGATTCTGAATTTCCCCTTGTAGTCAGAAATGTTCTCATTGAAGCAGTAAGGACACTCAAATGCAGATTAACCAATAATGATACTGTATCGATGTTAGTCTTTAAATTGATGCCATTAATTACTAACCATATAAAGGCATATACTGCTACTGCAGGTGCTATATCATATAACCAGAGTTTAAAAAATAATAGGAAGTTTGACCAGGATATGGAATTTGCCATACAATTCGATAAGGTAAATAAACTGCATTCAGCTTTATCTTTGAAAAAACTAAATTTAAATGAATGCATTGAATCATATGTTTATATCAAGATTGAAAAACTACTACCTTCATTAATTGATAGTAAAGAACTAGAGTCTCCCCTTATCAAGATACTGTTAAAAGAAGTACTCTCAACAAAACTTTTTGCTCCAATGATTAATAAGTACACAGATCCAGACACATGGAATTTAACTATAGTATCAACTTCAACTAAGTTTTTGGAGGAAAGAAATCAAATACATGAGGTGAGACGGGTTCTAACTAGAGAATTAAGACAAAATACAGTAAATCTATACAACGATGAGAGAAATCTTATCTCTAATGATTCAAATTTATTTTTAAGAATGAAAGAAGTGGGAAAAGAATATGAATCATATTTAAGGAGAATTAGTTCAATAACATCTATAAGTGACCTCAGAGCCGTCAAGTTCTTTTTAGTAACTGCTATTCTGGAGTTGAACAATCGAAAAAAAATAACTAAAGAAGAGCTTGATTATAATAAAAGGTTGATTTTGTGTTTGAATCTTATTGATACAAAATTGAATTATATTTCGCCAAAACAAAACAATAGCAATGGTATAAAGAATATGGAGACACGATATAAGGACATCTTAGATAACAAAGAGCTACTAAACCAACTTGATTCGTTTATTAGCACCATCACGTTAGAAGATATTTTAAATAATGAGTTTTGCTTAGTCTTCTTTCAAAGATACTTAGATCTCCAAGAACTCAAAAATCCGACTTTTTTAATCACATTTTGGCAAAGAATAAATGCTTTCAAAAACCCTTTGGAAGATATAAACTCAGGAAATACTTTTCTCAAGTTCTCTGGATTGGAACGTAGACATTTGGTCGCTATATTAGATGAACTATTAAGTAATCAAGATTTGGAAAACTTAGAAATCCTCGATAAGGGACTTGTTAATAACATCATCTTATTTAAGACTAACAAGGATACTATGGATGAAAATGGGTTTCTACTTGCTAGAAGAAGCATTTTACTGTTACAAAAGGAAGTAGGGAGAATATTAGAAGAATCGTTAGATAATTTTAAAAGATCTCCAGTATTCATAAAAATGATAACTAATCCGCAATTCACTTCGACTGATACATATCTGAAATATTTGGAGGCAAAAACAACTGTCGCTGCTTCAAGAATAAACTCCAATGAAAAGGAAACACCATTGGACACGGTGAAGGTATTTACAAACCCTGGAATTGATAATGCTTTGGATGAGATTGTGAATGGAGGGAGCAATTATGATATTAGAATCTTACAACTAAGTGAAGGCACTGACAAAACAAAGCAAGAAAAGAAGCCTGAGAAGTTAGCGTTACTCAACATTAGTCAAAGGAAGATAAACCAAGAAGCGCTAAATAACTTTGAACAAGAACTAGAATATGGAAATGACCATGGAGACAGTGATGATGAGATAGAAGAGCTAATAGGAAATACATCAGAGGGCTTTGATATTGCGAATCCTAATGCTTCTTCGTATGATGAAAATTCTGATTCAAATCCAAACGCAGATTTTAGCGATCATTCACATAGGATAAAAGAATTGTCTAAAGATATTATGCAAATTAAAGATGAGCTGCAGTTATTGAAACATTTGTTATTAAAGGCTGATTTAACGAATAATCAAAATAAGGTTAAACTTCTACGAAAATCTCAAAGAACTTTAAATAGAGAACTTTCTAAGAAAGAGTTTCTTCGAGAACGCCTAATTTTATTAGGGAATAGTACTGCTCTTTACAAAAAGACACAAGTACACATAAATTCATACCTTATAGATTCACAACACTCAGTACACGACACAGTTTATTATATTATGGAGGTTGAACATAGAAGTGATGATGGCGTTTCCAATTGGGATATACCTAGAAGATATAATGAATTCTACGAGCTGCATTCCTACCTGAAAAGGAATTACGGTAAAAATCTTGACGACATACGGCAAAGGAAGGTATTTCCTTCAAAGATAAAGATGTCCTTTAAATTACACTTATCACAAACACTTTTAATGGAAAAGAGGAAAGCAAAGCTAGAACAATATCTACGAGAGCTGCTACAAATTGAAGTGATCTGTGAAGATCATGTATTTCGAACATTTTTAACTGATACAAAAGCGTTCCATGCACAGAAAAGTTTTTTGGCTGAAACTAAAAACAAAAAACTTAATGTTCCTTTATCTAACACAATCAACTCAGAAGCTTCATCAATGAAATCTGTTTCTTCGTCGAATAGTACGGTAAACCTATTAGCTGAGGGAGATAAAACTAGCCAAAGTATTCTAAATGATGAAGAATACACAAGCACTTTGAACAAAACTTATGAACCCAGTATGAAAAATAAATCGTTCATTAAGCCTATCTGTGAATTATTCACAGCAATATTTTCCACTAAGAAATCTAGGCATTTTTGGCTGAGAGGTGGAGCAATTGTCATAATATTACAACAACTATTTGGAAATACCATAGAGAAATATATAAGGGACAGTATAATGAGATTAAAATCTGAAGATAGAGTATATCAAATAATTTTAGAGGCCAAGACAAAATTGTGGGGAACCAATGGCTACTTTGAAAGTAAGAAAACAACGGGGGATCTAATTGAACGAACTGAAGCTGAGAAAGCACTTTCCTACCAGGATTCACACCTATTGATACAAGCGCTATTTATAGAAATATGTGGTAAAGTTGTGGGACTAAAACATGCCCGAAGAGCAGGTAAACAGATTCATGAGATGGTTCAGAATCCAATACTTAATGCATCCTTATTATTTGGAATCATTGATATCTTGTTTACTGATATTTTCCTCTGTGAAGAGGATATAAACTAAATAGAACAAGTCAGTATATGTTTATATAACTACTACGATTGCAATATCAAGTCTCCATACTCTTTGCAGATTTCCTTTTAATCACAATGCTTTATTAAAATTACTTATTATTACTTACTAAAAAATATGACAGCGAAAAAAAAAATTAGTTGAAATCCTGGATAACGGCATTTGAAAAATTGCAGTATGAGAACAAGTTGAAACAGTTTAAGGATTAAATTACAGTGATCACATAAGGATATAGCTATATACATTAGATTATATACAGATATGCCTAAACTAGAAGAAATCGATGATTATGAAGATATAGATAACATGGAGATGGACTTGGCTCAATTGGATCCTAGTCTAAGAACACCGATTGCTCCAAAGATTACTCCAACTATTGTCAGAAGCCAAGATGAGCCAGTAGAACCGATTCCTCAACAACAATCAGTGAGTAATAATGCTAACGAAATAAATTTTATTAACCCACAGACTGGTAAAATTGAAAGTACTGCTCAAATGACACCTGAAGATCTTCAAGATATTAAACATTTTCAAATATTATATCCATGCTATTTTGATAAGAATAGGTCACATAAAGAAGGTAGACGTGTTCCTCTAAGTTTAGCTGTAGAAAATCCATTAGCTAAGACCATGGCAGATGCAGCACGTAATTTAGGTGTTTTATGCCTATTTGAAGGACACAAAACTCATCCACAAGATTTTGGTAATCCAGGTAGAGTACGTATTTTGTTGAAAGAAGATGGTCAACTAGTTGGGAGTTGTTCTAGATTTAAAGGTGGTAAGAGACAATTACTAAGAGAGATCGCTAAATATATGCAATCTCATCCTACCACGATTGAATCCCTAAGAGAAATTCCATATGGACCAGATTTTGATGGTATTGTATTTAAGAAAATTCCTCAAGTGAAAGGTTTCAAGATGAATGATATTGTACCGCTACATAGTCCTCTATTGATGGGACATCCGATGACGAAGGCTTTATATGATGCTCCTCCACCAACACCAATTACTAATAAGACTGATAAACCAATGAAGATGCCTAAGAATAAATTTAAAGTAGTAAGAAGATAGGTATAACCATACTTTGTAAATTATATATAAGTTTTTTTAGGTATAAATGATGTCTTCTTATCTTCAGTTCTCTATACAAAACATTTTTGAAAAGAGAAAGATTACTATCAATTAAGAGAGGTTTATAGAATTGTCATTATATTTAAATGTTGATATTAAGATAGAAACAAAGAACAAAAAAAATGGAGATGATGGTAAGATGTAGTAACACGAGAATTGAGCACATTGTTAAACAAATGAAAAGGATAAATAAACTATTCTTTTTTGTACCTTTTACAATAAAGTGCAAACAGAACTAAGCACCATAAACTTGAAGATATTCTTCAATTTTAGATTTTTCATCAGAACTCATTCTAGTCTCTAGATATCCAATAACATGTGATAATGATACGATATTTAAAACAGGGATATTATATCTCTTACTAACGGCTTTTGTAGCACTTAGACGTTCAGCATCATCTAAGTTAACAACTTCTTGTCTATCTAGTGCAATAATGGAACCGACAACTTGACCTTTAGCCTTTTCAATGATTTCAAATGCCTCATTGATGGCAGTCCCAGCAGTCATAACATCATCGATAATTAAAATCTTTTGATCTTCAAGAGAAGCACCGACAATATTACCACCTTCACCATGATCTTTAGCTTCTTTTCTATTGAAAGCATAACGTATGTTTTGAAATTTGGAACCACCAATTTCAGCTAATTTGACACATACAATAGATGCTAATGGAATACCCTTATAGGCTGGACCAAAGATAACATCGAACTTCAAATCAGATTGGATAATGGCAATTGCATAAGCAGTAGCTAAATTTGAAAGCAATTTACCACTATTGAAGAGACCAAGGTTAAAGAAATATGGTGAAATTCTGCCTGATTTTAAGGTAAATGAACCAAATCTTAGGGCTTGACTCTCAATAGCCAATTCCAAAAAGTTCTTTTGATAGTCTTCTAATACAACCGGCATTATTAAATAAATATATATGTTATATTATCCCTTTATTATATCTATCTAACGATGAGTTCAATAGGTATAGCTGTATTTTTTCTTCACAAAAAGAAAAGGACTTTGTTCAATCACGAGTAAATGAAAATCTATAGAAATAGCAGAATATGTAAACCCTTCACTCTATTCCAAATAAGCATAAACTCGATCGTCTGAATCCTCACAATAAAGAAACAATGCAGTTGTTGTTTAACTCGAGTAAATTACTGATTTGCTCGATTTTTAAAAAATTTTTCACATTGAAAATTTTCCGTGATGCAGCGAGATTTTTACGTAATTTTTCTTTAACTGGACTTTTTAAACCTCGAAAGGACTTAAAGTGATAGATGCAAAGGTGCTTAAAGAACCAGTAGTTGTCCCTGGGAAAACTACTATTAGTGATTGGACCGGTTATTTAGTTGGTAGGAGAGGTTGCTAAGATGGGAGTTGTTGGAAGACCAGACAAGGATATAGTCGGGAGGATGCAAACGATTGAGATGCTCTTAAAAAGTGAGAGATGTGGAAGAGGTCAGTCATTGGATAGTTCATTGAGAAGCTATCCCTTATACAGTAGGATGCTGAAAAGATGGAGATATGCTCCTAAGAAGAGGATTACTAAAGATGTTTTAGGCGGCAAACAGAGGAATCAATTCCTTTCTGAGAAGTACATGAAACATATCCCACTCTATACTGACCTTTGTAAAGTAGCAGATGAGAAATTCCAGGGCTTCAGAAAGTATGATGTGGATGATTTTAAAAGAAGATATACAAGTATTATTCAAGGTACAAAATTTTTACTGATAAGGTGGGATAAGAATAATATCAATCCGTTAATTATTGCAAGTAAAGGTTGGATATTTCACGCCATTGAAAAAGATGATATGCTTTTATCGGTCAATTGTGTTTCTTGCAAGTCTACAATGCAACTAGATTTGGATGGTAAGTTTTATGACGCCATGAGCTTTGATGAACAATATTATTGGTCCCTTTTGTCGAAGGCCCATTCTGATTCTTGTCCGTGGAGGCATAATAAATTCAACTTGGAGCAAGATTACTACTTAGGTAAATCGAATTTATCCTTTGATATCGAACGTATAAAGAATGATAAATCGATCAGGCGATTACCCTTTAACTCAGAGTACTCATCCTTCATCACAGAAGAGAAACTACGACGTCTACAAGATACATTTCACCTTCAACTTGATGATTTAAAATTATCTCTTATGTTAAGTGGGTTTCAAAGTGACAATGATGAAATGGTACAACCAATTTTACATTGCAATAGTTGTTTACAATATGTTTCATTGAACACAATCATTGAACAAGGTCCTAAATTTAATGCACACTGCATATGGTGTAAGTACTACGATCAAGATTTACTACCGAATTTGATACTAGAAAACTTGGATAACGTTGATATGATTAAAAATAAGAATAAAAATTTAAGGGAAAGATTATTATATTTAGAGAGTTTTATCCAATTACTCTAAGACACACGTTCTCTCTATATTATATTAGAATGACTTTATTATACATATTAAAATTTTATAATATTTACTCCGATATCTCAAAGTTCATGTTATGAATGGTATATTATTTATTAGTTTCTACAAATTTATTAACTTGATCAACTACACTTTCAATTTCCTTATCTAACATTAAGACGATTAACCCATCACTACTAATTTCATACTTGATATGTCCTTCATTCGGTATACATATTTCTTCATCAAATTTATCAAACCATTTATTCAATTCATCTAATTCGTCAATTTGGAAAGGCAACATTAATTCATCTATGAATTCATGTGATTTTTTAATCTCTTTCTTCTCAGTTTCATCTTCAGGTTTTTTATCCAATACATCATTTTCAATAACGTCTTCTAATGGTTCTTCGAGTAGAACCATCATTCTGTATCTATTGTCACCTCCAGCCATTTCTTCTTCTTGTAAATTTTGATATATATAGTATAATGCTACTACTTGTATATAATTAGAATAATCTTACTTTCAAAACGGTACGTAGTGGGAAGTATCTGAAATTATAACTGCGATGACCACTATCTTGATCTTGATATTTCCATTTTAATAAATTTTTACAGTGCAAAAATATTTTTTATTCGTAATGTACGATTTTTTGCTGCGATGCACTGCTTTTCCATCTAAAAGTGCCAGTAATTCCATATATATTTGAATACTAACGGTAAATAAGAAGATGTGATCCAATATTGAAACTATCAAGAGTTTCACATTGGTAATATTCACAGTATTTAGATTCACTTCAAAGTGACTTTTGCTAATAATTGATTAAACCTCTAAGGAGAAATTTTCTCACTTTAAAACTCCGATATGATAACAAGATTATCTTTTTCATCTGTAAAGTTTATAAAGTTCATTGTATAAAGTGTATGTATATATATAATTAGCTCACAGGGTAGATAAATATCAAAGTTCCGGAATTACAATTGCACCATCCGGAATATAGTTAGTATTATTTTGTTCCATCGTATTACTAGTATTCTCAATATTATAGTCTGCTTGATCCATGGCATCCATATTTTTTAGATTGTTCTGCTCAGCAACTTGTTCGATATATAACGTATGATTCACTAGGTTCAAATATGAGTACATGAAATTACTCAATAACACCTGTTGTCTTAATTCTCTTTTAGAATCACTTAATTTTAAATGACTTAACCTATATATTGCTCTTTCGACATTTATTCCCAACCTATGATCAAACATAATAACAGTAGATACTGTTAGCATAGGTAATGGGAACCCAAATGCACTATCAGTAAATTGAATAGGAGCATTCGGTTTTTCTGGTCTTTTAACATCAGCAAATGTTAATTTTCTTGGCGGTAAAGAATATGGTGGTAATTTAGGAGTAGCATTAGCATTATTGTTCAGATTTTCCTGAATACTATTATTGTTGCTGCTATCACCTTCTTCAGTGTATTGATTATCTCCCACACTTTCATCTGATACAAGTGATATGTTATCACCATTTGATATTTCAGTATTATTTGTATTACTAGTTGCGTTGTTGAGTTCGATATGGACATGGCTTAATTCTTGTGAATCATCATCATCAGCTAATTCAGTTTCTATCACAGTAGTTTCTGTTTCTGTTTCTACAGTTTTTATATTTCTATTTCTATGAAACGGAAGAGAATTTGTCAAATTTTTTGTACTAGTTACACTGATTGCAGGTTGTAAAGCCGGTAATCCTTCCATTGTATCAGTCTTAGTATTATAGTTATTATCTGTATCATCTTCTTGACTATCGATAGATTTTCTTGACACATTTACATTAGAAGCAGTGATTTGTAATTCTTTTTTTTTTTGATTAGTTTGTGATTCCAATTCAACAGATTTATTTGATAAATGCTTTTTTGAACATTTATTAAACTTTGAAATTTTCTTTTTGATCTCTTCTTGTATCAAATCTTTACCTTCTATTATATTATTATTTGAAGAAGATGATCTCTTATGATTTTTTCTCTTAAAAATTTTAATAAATTTTTCTTCTAGTGAAGTCTTAACATCTGTTGAAGCAGGAGGTGATTTTTTCTCGACTTTGGTTAATCCGGTAACTTCATCTTTATCAAGGGTTGAATATCCGTTATACTCAGAAGATGGAGGTGTTGTAGAATTTGTTTGTACAATTTCTTCTTCAGTAGAAGTATTGAATTCTTCCTGACCTATTTCATCTTTAATTGGTAACACACTGTTATTAGTTGTAATATTAGTATTATCATTATTTTGTTGTAGCCATGGCCATGAATTGATTGTTCTATCATTATTGTAAATATTAAGTCTATCAGATTGTTGAGATATTGAATTGCCTACATTTTCACTAATCATTGATTCGGAATCGGTTGGTTTTATCAGTATACTATCATAGGAGCTACCGCCAGATAACAAACTGCTTGTATCATGTGAAGTAGAAGCTTCATTACTATCATCATTAGAATTTATATACTGTTGTTGTTGCTGTTGTTGTTGATGGTCAGGTAGTACTTCTTCTGTGATGTTATCAATTTGATCACTTTCAACTCTATAATGATCATATAAATCACTTATTGATCCTGGAGAGGCATTATTTTGAAGAGATGGAGTAATTTTAGGAGAGGATTCATATATTTCAAAATTGGGTATTTGGGAATTTCCAGTTGTTTGGTCTTCGATTGGATATTTAAAGGAATGTAATTGATTAGTATCAGTTTCAGTTTCAGTTATAGTATTTTTAGGATCTTCATTAGGTTTTGAGTCGATAATAGGTGGAGAAGAGACAGATCTGACCATATATGTAGTAAATTTACTTCTTCTTAAAGAGGAACTTTGTGATATAGCTAACCCATTTTTCATTAATATATTAGAAGCAAATTCTTCATTACTTTTATCATCATTATCATTACTATTATCAAGATTTTCTGTACTCAGTGAAGTATTACTTGTTAAGGATCCAGTTATGCTTAAAGTTCTTGCTAAGGTAATAGCACCATCATCAGTCAGACCAGCTTTGTTTGAAATTTTAGTTAATTCTTCAGTAATATCTTTCAAAGATAATGGTAAACTACTTTGCCTCTTTATAACTTTCTTCTTATCAGTATCTTTAGTATTTAAGTCATTTATGTTATTTGTATCATAATTTTCTTTATCATAATCATCTTCATTATATTCCGTATAAGATTTTCTTAAACCGGAAGGTCTTCGTACTAATGAATTATTTCTTTCATTAAAATTTACAGATAAACGATTGTTCATGTTCATGTTAGTGTTACTGTTTGTGTTTGTATTTGTAGTTGAATTTGTATTATTTTCTGTTATATTCTCATTATCCTTTTCTTCATCAATATGAATATTATGTAAAGTATCTTGCACTAATTCCAAATAATTTTCAGGTTTAATATTAGGATGTTGATCTGCGGGGACCCATAATAAATCAGTTGATATAGCTTTATCCTCTGAAACAGAAGTATCATCATTAAATTTATGGTTTAAATTCGTATTATTAATATTTTCAGTTTCTTTTTTAATCTTATTAACATTTTTATTTGAAGATTGAGAAGAATATTTATTTGCAAAACCTCTTCTCAAAGATCCAACACCACTTAATTTTCTATTAGATGCAATATTATTTTGTTTCGATCTTGAAGAAGGCAGGATATGAGTGTAACCTTGAATAGAGTTATTTTTAGCAGAGGAAGAATTTTCCAAAACAGAATCTGAATGTAGATACTCCACTTGAGTTGTATCTATACTATCATCATCATCCTGTATTTCTGACTCTATGATTATATTTTGAAGATCATTTTGAGATATACCTGAATCATTATTATTTCTCATATGGTCGTTGGAAGCTTTTGATTCTAGAGAATATCGTTTTCTTTGTACATTATTATTATTATTATTATTGTTATTATTATTATTATTATTATTAGTGTTGTTGTTCAAATTAGAATCAGGATCGATATCTGAATATGCAGACCATGATTTTCTATTGTTGCTAATATTAGAGGCACTACTGCTACCAGAACTATTCATAGTAAATTCCATCTCAGGATCTATGAGTAGATCCATAGACCCTATAGATAACCTCTTCAAGTTTTTAACGTTCTGAATCTCATTATCTAGAGACTGAGCAGCAATCATAACTTGAGATTTCCTCTTCTCGGACTGTAATCTAGCCACATCTGTCGAAAGGTACTTTCTTTCTCTCTTCGTCACGTTAATACCTTCACCTTGATTGTATGTGGCACTATCATCGTTAGACATTAGAACTAAATCCTAGAACTGGGCAGGATCAAATAGCAGATCAAATAAAAAGTAAATCTATCAGTATTTGACAGAAATGAAACCAGCAAAAAAAGCAAAAATGCACACAGACACAATACCTGGCCACCTGTATACCTCCACTGCTTCAAAACAATAAAAGGAGTTGTTCTTCTCTCCTTTCCACTAATAATTTATCCCAAACTTTCTCCCATTTAATCGTTTTTGTGGTTGAATTTGCTAAAATATTTCAAAGATTCAGAACTTTACCGGAAACTTTTTTGACGCGTCAGTCACGTGACTGTGGAGTTGTACAATACGCCAATGCCAATGATCCATTGATGAAGTTGATATACTTGAGGATACTCGAGGGTACGTTGACCTACTTTTGGGTCAATTTCAATGCTTCAACAACTGTCTGTGCTATACTTCAATGACACTTTCGAGAACTTTTTGACAGCGTGAAATTTCTAAGGGAGCGAAGTGAAAAATAATCAGAGAATAATTTTAATTGAATGGGGAAGTAGAGTAGATGTTGGATGTGGCAGTGGTTGGTGTCTTTGTGCAATTGTACTTGTAATTAGAATACCAATTGTGATAAGTGTGCACTTCTTTTTGTTTTCCTCGAAGAATGTTGGTTAGAAGTTCTTTTCAGAGACAATATATCAGATCTATCGTTAACGGCTCTACTACTCATTTTGGCTCTAAGATAGTCCCAAAGGATGAAAAGGCTAAATTAGTAGGTAATGTTTTCTCTTCAGTAGCTTCTCGTTATGATGTTATGAATGATATCATGTCCTTGGGTATTCATAGGTTATGGAAGGATCATTTTATTAATAAATTAGATCCCGGGAAGAGACTTAATTCAATCGAACCTTTGTCTTTCATTGATGTAGCTGGTGGATCAGGTGATATTGCTTTTGGTATCTTGGATTATGCTCAAAAGAAATTCAATGATAATGTTTCTACAATGGATGTCGTTGATATTAATCCCGATATGTTACAGGAAGGTGAGAAAAGAGCTTTAGATCAAGGTAGATATTATAATGATCCAAGAGTTCGTTTCCTTGTCCAGGATGCTGAAAAATTAGACTTAATTGAATCTGATTCGAAAGATGTATATACTGTCTCTTTTGGTATAAGAAATTTTACTGATATTCAACAGGGTTTAAATACCGCTTACAGGGTTCTTAAACCAGGTGGAATCTTCTATTGTTTAGAGTTTTCAAAAATTGATAATCAATTGATAGATTTAGCTTACCAACAATGGTCAAAATTATTACCTGTCTTTGGTTCTATTGTAGCTAATGATTATAATTCCTATCAATATCTAGTCGAATCAATTGAAAGATTCCCTGATCAAGAAACTTTTAAATCAATGATTGAAAAAGCTGGTTTCAAGTCTGCTGGTTATGAAAGTTTAACTTTCGGTATTTGTGCCATTCATTGGGGTATTAAAGTGTAGTTATTGTTCTTGTTCATCATATATGCCTATCTCTCTACATATATATATATATATATAGTAATTTTATATTTAATCTTTCAAATTCTTAACGTTTATTGGTATATCGATATTAGTAAAGCCAAAATGATTCTCAAATTTAATATTAACACGAAGACAATAAAATCTGAAACATAAACAACTCTCAAAATTAGGTATTAACGTCTCATTTATATCTTTATTCATTTCAAGATTTACATTTATTGTCTTTTCATACCTTAGTGGATCTACTTTTACCCATCCATTCGTCATATCAGTTTCATTAATATCATAATTTGTAGAGGAAAAAGATGTCGATGATGATGGATATGCCGTAGAATTATGAAGTATAGATGAATGATGGGATTGTTTCTTAAAGATATCATTCAATTCATGAGAGTCAACTTTCAAATTGGAAATACTTTGAATATCACTCCTTATTTGATCAGATACAAAATCTTTAAATTTTAATTCATGTGCAGTACTCATTGTTCTCCCAACATTATATAATTCATTTAATCTCATTAAATTATCATTGAATTTTAATTTATATTTTTGTACTTGGGTATAATATGATTTAAATGTAGATTTCATTTTATGCAATTTTTCATTATCCATTAAAGTTTGTACATGAAGTTTAACTGGTATAGAATTATCAGATCTTCCAGTAATTACAATTAACTGAGTCGAGATTGACTGAATATTTGGAGGATTATGAGAAACACTATTATTCGATTGAACACATGATAATTTAATTTGTATTTGTTTTAATGAAAATCTTTCAATTTCAGGTACAAGACCTAATAATCTTAACCAATTTTCTTGATCATGTTTATTTTTATTTTCTAATTTATTTGTCTTTCGAAGTAAAGAAGGTGACATGTATGGTAAACTTTGCTCAGGTATAATGGTACTTAAAACAATCAAGCCAACACACTGAGAACTCGTGGAACCATTTGGTGTTGTTGGTGGAGATTGCACTCTTGAATGAGAGGGGCTTGGAGATAACTTTTTTGCATGCTGTGCACTCTTTGAAGGAGATAATGACGATGAAATTGCATGTATATTATTACCATTTGAAGTTGCAGTAGTTAATCCTGATATAAAATCGGAATTATTGACAGTACTGTTATCCTTTTCACTATGGTTTATCACTGGTGAACTAAGAGATAAAGATGACGCAGAGCTTAAGATACCAGAAAAAAAACCAGATGAAGTATTTGAACTTAATTTATGTTTGTTCCTATGTTTATTCTTAAATTTATATCTCAATTCAGTTTCAATTATATTACTCTTTTTTGGTGTTATACTTTTCATGATACTAGCTCTTGATAAATTTAATGCATCATCTTTCCTGTTATTTATATGTAGTTGATCTAATTTCCTCTTTAAGATTTCCTGAGAATTTAATTTTGTATTATTATCAAATGTTCCACTTAAATCACTTTCATGAATATCTGAACTTAGAATAGGTAAATTGTCTTCTAATTTTGTAAAGACTTTCTTTAAAGCCTCTAATCTTTCTTCAATTAAACTTTTCAAATCTTCTAATTGTTTTATAGAGGCTCTTTCACCAATTTGATTTGAACCGAATCCAAATGGCATTATTCTTAAATTATATTCGGTTTCCCTCATAATATTTAATTTTTGTGACGTTAAATCTTTACCAACGATTCTTGCATCAATTGTATAACTAACACTTATATCATCATCAGAGAGGTCATTTGTTAAGATTGGGGATCCTTTTACACCCATATGGCCACAACCAAGGACACTATTTACTTTAATACCGGAATATTTGAAATTATTTTTGAATTTATCAATACCGAAACTTGGAGGTAGTAAACAATGAGAATACTGTTCATGTTTACAACTAACATCTAATAGTTGATTTGGCAATTTAAACATGAAAAATTTCTTATATTTTGTTTGAGGTTCCAAGATACGATTATTGTTTAAGCCTAATATAGAGCCATCATATTTATCAATTTCTCCAACTTTAACGTCAATACCAGAACTTAAATCTATATCAGTATAAGACCAACTTGCGCTAAGATCTACCATTCTTAAAAATCTTTTCACAGTTCTCTTACCTTTATCTCTATCCAAGATAGCAATACTACCTTCTAAAGTTACATAAAACATTTCAAATTTCATTCTCTTTGTGGAAGTGTTATGGATAATACAATGACCATGAATTATATCACCAGAAGTATATTCTTTCAAGATTGATTCTTCTTGATATTTTTTAACGTCAGGTTTTGAAGCATTTTTTGTTACTTTGATTTCGATCTCTATGGGAGTCTTTAATTTGGGTAATGAGTATAGTTTATCGATATTAATATTATCAGAATCATTCAAATCGTCAACCACAGGAGCGGTATCAGAAATATTATAGTGAACAGTATTTAAAGGTCTTAAATCATTGAAATTTACAGATTCGTGATGCACCGAAGAATCGACATTCGTTGTTGTACCAGTTACCATGATACTATTAGTATTATTTGTTGATAGGTATTCTTGATAATTTGGAGGGAAATCATGTCTATCTGGATTTACATTACCTTGAGGAATATGTCTATGTAAAACGTTATACATATCAAACGAAGGTAAGACATCGACCAATAATGATTCGTCAGCATGATAACTGTTACTAATATTATTTTCAATGGATTTATTCCTATCATTATATTGTTTTGATGATGAAGAATCGTTTATACCTACATGGTTATTATCATTTGATTGAGAATTATTGTTTACAACGGAAACTGGATTATGAGGGAAATAGTAGGAATCAGAAGATTGCAGCACTGGTAAATTTTTAATGGTACTATTCTTACCATGTGAAAGTTCAGAAGTACCTAACCTTATCAAGCTTGAAGTTGAAGAACTCTTTATAGGATGATAATCTTCTTCACCGTCATCATTATCATTATTAGATTTTGGAAGACTAGATTTCTTTTTAGTTGCTTCCAGATGGGCAACTCTTAAAATGTTAGATTCAGTCTTGTTCGAGTGTAAGCCAGGACGTCTTAAAGGATTACTTGGCCTAAATCCATAAATTGATCTATCGACCATACTGTCGTGGGTGGGAAAGAAACGTGAAAAAGAGAAAAAGAAGAAAAAGAGATAAAGAAACCTCACTCAACCCAATCTAACTGACAAAAAGAAACGAGAACAGACAGTAATGAATAATAATCTACTTTACAAAACGTTGATCAATTAACGATCAATACAATTTTAAATAAATTTCAAAATTTTTCACTGAAAAACGGAAATTGAACGAGAATTCAACGACACAATTGAAGTGACATTAAATGATGAAAAGGTATATAGGAAGATGCATTTGAAAATGGGTATATAGTGAGATCTGTATTAGACGGAGTAGCTGTTGTGAGTGATGCTGTTGAGTTGATCGATTTCTATGAGGTCGAATTTATTGAGTTCTGCTGTTTTGTTCCATGAGTTGTTAAATTCCTCGAGACTTAGCAGGGCATTCTTTGTTGGTGTCGAGGGTTTTTCTCTTTCTACTACCCAGTTGTTCTCTTTGTTCTTCTTATGTCTTTCCCTGTCCAGTTCCATTCGGTTCAGTATGATTTGTACTTTACTCTTGCCCGTAGTGCTCTCATTGGTATTTTCCTGGGTGAAAGTGTTGCTATTCTTGAAACTCTGAAATAGGGAGTCTCTCCAGTTCTTTCTCTGACTGATAGTGTTGTTCATCAATTCAAATATACTGTCTATATCGTCTTGGATTACGGTACTGTTCATGTATCTGTTATGTAATAGTGCGATGATATCGATGGCATAATTCAGATTGTTCAATGAAGTTATATCAGTCTCAGGTAAGAGTAACTCTAATAGATTCTTTAATGAGGGAATGAGAGTATGAGTAAGAACTTTCATGGGGGTTCCTGAGGATGATTCCGGTAATTCAACTTTCTCCAGCAATATGATAATAATCTTAATTTGATATACAAAAATATTGAGTCTATCCAAGGGATCTAGCTTAGTGACCATATCCATTAGACATTGTTGAAAATCTTCAAAATGATCAGTATAATTGTTTAAATAAAATTTTATTGGATCAAAATTATCATTCCTATTATAAGAAGTGATCGCATTCAAATTGGAATTCAAAGTCTTGGGTAAGGATTTCAACACTTGTATAAACTGTAATCTGGCTTCAAACGCATCCATGGTGTCCACAACTCACTGATCTTGCGATTATTCAAGTGTTGAAATCTTTAAAATGCAGACGTTTTTCACTTTTTCCACTTAAAATTGGAAAAATATTGATGAAATTATTTTCATAATGAAAATACGTACTATTATTAGTATACAAATGTTCGTTGTCTTGATAAATACATGCATGTATGTGTATGGATGTGTATATATATATGTATATAATAGTGTGGTTATTTTGTGTTTAGTAATGTAGGTTTTCTTGCTTCTGGTAATGACCTTGTAGTGGTAGTCGTTGTATTGTTATTGGATGTTATAGAATTAGTACTAGTAGCAACACTAGATGACGGTATATTTGAATAAGGTGGTGCATTTATTATATTATTGTTATTTGTTGTGGTATTCATAGCGTTAGTGTTCAGTATTTGAGAGTAGCTGATACCATTATCGTTGTCATTCCTAAATCCGTCAGATTTAACCAGTATATTGGACACTTGTGAAGATAACGGTGGTAGTTGAAATTGTAGAGTTGGTGTATGTGTCAATTCTCGTAGTGCATCTATGGCCTCCATATCTCTTGTAGAAAATGTATCATTATTATTATTAGTCAGTATTCGCCTTTGATAGTATGTTGAGTTC
This sequence comes from Kazachstania viticola, assembly GCA_030571575.1. NCBI lineage: Eukaryota > Fungi > Ascomycota > Saccharomycetes > Saccharomycetales > Saccharomycetaceae > Kazachstania > Kazachstania viticola. Next base: position 69,162 of record JAJLXZ010000023.1, read on the forward strand.
GCTTGTGATGTATAGAATGGAATATTAGTATTATTGGCTTTTTCTGTGGAAGTTGATACAGCATCAACAGTACTTGGAGACTGTAATTTAGCATCAGAAACAATATAACGACGCCTTCTTCCACTTCCAGGCTTCCTACCTTCTTTTAGAGTCTTCCCCTTCCCAGGCTTTCTACCACTCCCCGGTTTTCTCCCTTGAGCTAATGTCTTCGCCATGTATCTTGTGCAGACTACTATGAGTATTTTTCTATATCTGTAACCTCTTTTCAAACTTCTTTTCGATGTTTCTATTAGTTATGATCCAAGACTTCTTTCAAAACCTTCGAAGAAAATTTTTTTTTAAATTTGCACTGTAAAGAAAAAAAAAAGTAGAATATCTAAGAGTGAAATTAGAAATAAAGTAGTAATAGTTGGAATTATAGGACAGTTCTATAGGAAAAACTCTGCATTTAACGTATAAATATTGCATTGGTATGCAGGACAGTAGTGGTAGTTATGCAACTGTGCAATCCAGTGAAATTTCTAATGACCTAGTGGCGCCTACTGAAAATGAAAGTGGGAATGAAACTGATATCAATAATCCATTACTTACTCCAATAGAGGTTCCTCATTTGTCTATGAATCCTGCAGTGGACGATTTACTGTCGAAATCTGTAGCATTGATGCTAAAACCAATGGACAAACAAAATAATGACATTTCAAAATCTGCTTTTGATTATCTTAACCTTATGGCATTAGAGCAACTTAATAGTTTGATTATACAATTGCACAAATTATCTACTATTCAAAGACGGAACCATGTTGCCCTTCAGGATATTGAATTGTGGTTGAAAGGGTTTAACTTATCCTGTAAAGACATAGCTCATCAATTACAACTTTCTAATTACCTTAGGGAAACATACAATAACGATTTACAAAATTTGAATGTTTTATCCAAGAAAGTTCATATACCGCATAGCGATAGTAACGATTCAGTTGATATATTTAATTTAATTGAACAACAACAAAATTCCTCAAAATTAATTCAAACAACTAATAATTTAAAGCAATACTTACCCAATTGGTTACCTGATTTTCCTCCTGATCATACCTATAAATTTACGCCTCAATATAATAATACAATTCATGATGAGACGATAATAAGGAAGAAAGTAGTACAAGAAAGTAAAGAGTCAGAAATTGCTTTACTGAATCTTATATCGAAGTTTGGAAGCAAGAAGGAAAGCGATACTACTAGTATACAATTTGATCCAGGATCAGATGTAACGACTACACCTCATGAGACTGATATAATAAACAATGAAGAATTCAGCATACCGACCTCTAGACAGGAAGAGATTTTAATTGGTTCATTACTGTCTTCCAGTGTCTCAAAATCAATGGATATATCAGAATATTCAAGGGCAAAGATTGAAATGGCAAGGAGGAAAGTACAGAAGTTTGAAATTAATGAAAAGAAAAGAGTACATAATCCAATTCTCAAAATGACAAGAAATTTAGTAAGTTACTATAATTCAGGTACGTCCACTTTTCAAATTAGAAAAGATACAAATATTCATCTAAAGCAATCATTAGAGAAAATAATATTAGATATACCTAATATAAAGCAGCGAAGAAAGGAAACTATTGAGCATGCGGAAACTCTAAGAGATAAAAGGTTGAATGAATTAAAATTATTGAAGGAGGAACAAGATAAATTGAAGAATAAAAATAAAAGTAAAGAAATTTCAAATAATGTTGAGATTAGTTTTAATTCACAGTTTAGAGATAACAATGACACTGATTTTATATTAGGTAGCAATCCTGCTGATGGAGACGATTTGGATAACGACCATCTGACTGGTTTATTTGACAATTTTGATAGTAGTGAAGAGGACGAAATAGAAGTAAACGAAAAGGCCAATGGAATAGATATTGTACAAGGAAATATGCCAGAACAAGGGACTACATTGAACATAGAAGATGAAAATGTAAAGAATGAAACAGAAACACCAATTATTGATCAATCTCCTTCTTTACTAGAATCTGCATCACTACCAAGCCCACTAGTCACCAATGAAGAAGACAAAAACGCCATTGTACAATCATCAGAAGTGCAACAAGCCGCACAAGATCTTAATGGAATAACGATAGACCAACAATTACAAGATCACAAACACAGTCAGGATCAAGACCAATCACCCATTCTCTAAAACTGTACTCACTAACGCAATTTCACTATTTCATTCTTTAAAATTGGCAAATTTTTTGACGCACAAAAATTGAAAAAATTTACGGGAAATGAAATTTGTTGCAATGAAAAATTAATGGAATCAATAGAATCAAAGAAACAATTTGGACTCAATTCAGACGATATCATAGCCTTGGATACCTTACCATTGAAATATAGTTACTATCTGGAGCAAAAATTGAAGGTTTGAGATTTGGAAATTTTATAGAATCATATTTTTGCCTGTCAATATAAGAATATTGCTACTTAGCCCATCCAAAACACTCATTCGTTACGTGGTTATTAATTCCAATTATATTCCTCGTTTAGTCACCAAGATAGCAGTTATTTGTTAGTTCATGTCTCAATGAGCTTTATATATAGTTTTACTAAGGGTTTCAGAAACCAAAACAAGGATTCACGTTTACCTACTTCTAAGCCTTACGTTACTGATACTGAGAAAAAATTAAAATATATACCAAAGAGTAAACAAAAGAAATATCTTCAGAGAAATATTATTATATCAGTCTTTATAATCACCTCACTTTTAATCTTTTTCATTCTTTATCCCATAAACTTACAAAGAGCTACCAAGACAAGTATTGAAAAAATTCTTAAATCAGAGCCCAGACGTAATTATAAGACTGTAAATTTGGAAGATGATGAATATTATAACTATGATTTTGAAGAAATCGATCCAAAAATTATCAGTACTTTCGATCAAGGTCTTCAACATTATTTGATCTCCCAATTCGGTACCGATGTATTAACTCCCGAGGATAAAGAACGTTACGAAGCTGAGTTAGCAATGTTATTGGACTCTTCTGTCGAAACATATGACCTTTCACAGTTTAATGGTGCTCCAAATGGTGAAGAAAATCATGATCATATCTTACTATGTGTACCATTAAGAGATGCTGAAAGTGTTTTACCCTTAATGTTTAAACATATGATGAATTTAACCTATCCTCATGAATTAATAGATATTGCATTTTTGGTTAGTGACTGTTCTGAAGGTGATCATACTCTTGATGCCTTACTAGCCTATTCAAAACATTTACAAAATGGGACACTTTCTCAAGTTTTCGAAACAATGGATAAATACGAGGATAGCTCAAAAACTGGTACTACTGATTTACACTTGAAATATATGAATCCAGAATATCTCAAGAAGGTTCAAGATGCCTTTAAGCCTCCATTTCATGCTAATTATGATAAACCTTTCCGTTCAGTGCAAATTTTTGAAAAGAACTTTGGTCAAGTTATTGGACAAGGTTTTAGTGATAGACATGCTGTCAAAGTTCAAGGTATAAGAAGAAAATTAATGGGAAGAGCCAGAAACTGGTTAACTGCCAACGCTTTAAAGCCTTATCATTCATGGGTCTACTGGAGAGACGCTGATATTGAACTTTGTCCAGGTTCTGTTATTCAAGATCTAATGGCAAAGGACTATGACGTTATAGTACCGAACGTTTGGAGACCCTTGCCTGAATTTTTAAACGGGGAACAGCCTTATGATCTAAATTCATGGATAGAATCCCCAGAAGCATTAGAGTTAGCAAAACAATTAGATGAAGATGATGTAATAGTAGAGGGTTATGCCGAATATCCAACTTGGAGAGTGCATTTAGCGTATGTTCGTGACTCGGAAGGTAATCCAGATGAATTAATCGATTTAGATGGGGTTGGAGGTGTATCTATCCTTGCAAAGGCCAAATTATTTAGAAACGGTATTCAATTCCCTGCTTTTACTTTTGAGAATCATGCTGAGACTGAAGCTTTTGGTAAAATGGCTAAGAAGATGGGTTACAGAGTCGGTGGGTTACCTCATTACACTCTATGGCATATTTATGAACCAAGTGATGATGATTTGAAAGAGATTGCAAGTAAGGAAAGAGATAGTAGAAGATGAAGCACATAGTCTTTTCCATTATACTATACTCCTGTTATAATACAAATTAATAATATTAGATATGCGTTAGAATGTTTATAAATTTATTTATTTTAGTTATAAGATGATAATGTCACAGACATATTCTTACGTTAATTTTTTACGATTAAAAAACAATGTTTCTACAAGAAATATTAAAGATATAATTACACCTAAGCCAGCTAATCCAATTCCTAAATATTCAGCACCACGGTATCCTTTTAGTACATCTTTGCCAGAGTTATTTACTTGTTTCTCAACTGTAGTACCCATACCAAGACAAAGAGACATGGAATAGTTAACCATCGTATTAGCTAAAGACCCTGCCATACCCTGATATGGCATTGTTAAGCTATTACTTAAAATAATAGAGGCAGCTGGAAAAGACATGTCCATACCAAAACTTAATATAACCATAGTACCAAGATTCATTCTAAAATATGTCTCGTGGACAGGTGTAACACTTAACATGATTAACCCAATACAGAAGGCAACCATAGATGCAAATAAGATTACCTGAGCTGTGACCTTTTTAATGAACACTCCAACAACTATAGCAGCGACAGTACCCCAGATGGCAAACATAAAATAAGTACCACCAGCCCATAAAGCAGAATAATGTCTAAGATTTAGTAAAAATGAAAAGTAATAAAATGAAAAGATACCAAACGAACCCCATCCTAGGAATAAAGATATTAGTACCATAATCATATTTCTGTCTTTAGTTATTTCTTTCGGTAGTAATGGTGATACAGCGTATTTGATTTCATAGACAAAGAAAATAGTCAGTAATATTACTGATACAATTAATAAAACAATAATATATGCTTGATCCCAGCCGGAAATGGGACCTTGATTCCAAACAAAATTTAGAAGAAGTAGACCTATAACAGCAAGCCCAGATCCAATCCAGTCCATAGACAAGTTATGGATATTTGTTGGGACATTATTTGGAATACTGTAGATAGAAATTGCGCAATTTATAGCGGATGCAATAGCAAAGGCATAAAATGACCACGGCCACTGTTCAGGATCTTCTGTTCCTATCAACCCAGCAAATGTGGATCCTAAGCATGCTCCAATTGGTGCACAAGCACCAATCATACTTATAACCATGTTTTTACGGAATGTACCTGCAATGTAGATATTTCCTACTATACCTAAAACGTTAGGTAAGATACATGCTATTCCCAGACCTTGAAATGCTCTACTGATGATGAAAAACGTATCACTATGAGAGTATTTTGTTAATCCACTAATTAATGACCATATAATGAAGAATATGTACCCGCATACTAGAGTCTTTTTCAGACCATAAATGTCACCGAAACGACCACTTACTATGATAAATGAACCTGAAACAAGAGGAAATGAGGCCATTAGCCAAGTCTTGTTATTTTCATCAGATCCAAATGAATCCGTAATGATATTCATAAGCGTGAGTGTCTGAGGTGTCGCTGCTTGATTCAATAACTGACTCATCATGCATGATGATATAAATAAATATTCCTGTACTGAATTCTGAAAATAATCTGGCTTTTGCCATTTGCCATTAGCTTCTAGTATAGAATTATTAAATTCTTCAACATTTGATGATTCAGTTGATATCACTTGTTCTTTATCAATATTTGATAATATAGATTGCGATGACTTCGATATAGCATCATCTGCCTTTTCTTCCAACAACATTTTTTAGTTCAATTACCTTAAAAGGTTTCTTATTCAATGTGCCTGTTTTAAGAAGATGGAGGAGCTTACTTTTTACTAAATTCATTACTTGTTTTATAAAAGAAACTGTAAACCTTCTCAAATATTACTCTTCTAGTGCTTACTAATTGACATATTTTTCTTTTCTTTTTTTTCAGCAATTAACGTCAAGAAATTTTGTTCGAGTATTTCTATGACAACACCCCAATTTGAGTCACGTTAATAGTCCGATGCAATTAATTATAAAGTTTTATTTGGTGTAATCAAAGTTATTAAGTCGAGATCATTTTCAAATAAAATAGGGTGAATGAGTAAAAGTTTTCTTAATAACCTGGTTGCTATGTGAAATATTTACGTAATCAGCAATGAATCGGGTCATTTTTCAGTGAGATTAACTAGCTGCAACAGTTTAAATTAAAGAAAAATTTAAGTAAGATTAATGATATATATATGATTCTATTTAATGTATATTACTGTTCACTAATCTCGGATCGTCCATATACTCATTACCTTCATCATTTGCAGCACCTAATATATTTGCTGCGTACATGAATGTAGAGTGCTGAATTTGGGCCAAGTATTGAGCCATAACATCAGAACCTGGGATTGTCCTTGTATTTCTAACTGCACGGCCATAATCCATGTTCATGTTGTATTCTTGTCTATTTTTATGCCTATTGTTACCTTGATTACCATTTCTGGTCCTATTGTTTTTCTTCTTTGGGCCAGGTTGCTTTTTTGTCTGTAATGCATAGTTTCTCGATAAAGTTCCAGGGGCGTACGGTGGTTCAGCATTTAAACTTTGCTTATTTAGTTGTTGTATCGTTTTTCTTCTCGGATCTTTCTCAGGGCGTATCTTATTTCTAAACTTTTTAGTATCCACCTTGTCCTCAATGTTTTTTTTATTCAGAGTAGTTGGAGAATCTATTATTAGTTCTATATCAGATGAGGAATCAGAATCTATAGAAAGTTGTGATACGCTATCAGCTACATCAGCTATGCTATCATGTTCTTTTGGAGATAGATCTTCTCGAATTTCTCCCATAGCTGTAAATCCAAGACCTTCATTCGCATTATCATCAACACTAATACCCAACGAATTTAATTGTAAACGCCTTTCTTGTCCATCATGTTGATTGATTTGAGGGTCAGCTAAATTCGTATTGTTATCCATTGGTTCCTTTGTATAAGAATCGCGAGGATCTATTCTTTCAGTATCCTGTAATTTTCTTTTCTCTTCTAATCTGTTTAATCTAATATTATGGCTTGGCCTCTTTACCTTATTATAAAATCTAGAATGTTTGGAAGCTATAAGATTTTTATTAATATTACCGCAACGATCTTTACCATAACTTATTATTAAACCAGCATAACGATTATTGAACTTCTCGTTGAATTGTTCAGAAGTACTGTTGAATTCTTCTACCAACTTGATTGCTGATGTGATATTCATAAAATTGATCCAGCAACAATGACTGTCAGATAGGTAATTGATTTGCTCTATATTACCATATGAAGTGAAATCTTCTCTCAATTGCTCGGATTTTGGTAGTTTGTATTTCTCATGATACTCTTTAAATTCAGGGTCATTAATAAATTTGTCCTTAAAAGCCACTTCCGGCAAACTTACATAAACATTTCTACTAGCACCTATGGTGACTGCTAATGCAATAGATTTTGGTAAAGGACCAGAGTAATTCCCCCACCCTAATTTTAAAGTGTTACCATGTAAAACAATTGGGTTGATAAAGGCGTTTGCATAAAACTGCACAGCAGAAGAAGCCTCGATAAAGGTTACAAAACATATGTGTCTTGACTCAATAAATTTCACTTGTTGTAATACACCACCTCGAACAACATTACAGATATCCTCGACTTTTGATCTTGGGTTAATGTTTCCTATATATATCGTTCTATTACCGGCATCACTTCCCATGGCAGATGCGATCTTTGCAGATGTATTCAATTGATTTTCTAAAGAATCTGTGATAGGATAGGCAAAAGATCCTCTAGACCTAAATGGCGGTTGTTCAATATAGAAAGAAGTGCTGAGCTTTCTGTCTAGTGGACCTTGGGATAAAGAACCATCAATTATCTGGGCACTATCTTGTCGTAAGTCAGATAAGCTTACCCTAGCACTTGGAGGCATCATTGGTAATATACCAAAAGAAGGAGATCTTGGGGAACCAGGAGCTAAGTAATCATTAAGGTACATTTCTTGGGCACTTGGAGTCCCCATAACACTATCAAGTTTTGAAGGTGTAGATTTGTGAAGGTTTGGAATATGATCATCATGCTCTGTAATAGCTGGAATTAGATAATCGGTCCTTTTTATATCTAAAGTAACATGGAGCATATTAGGATCTTGCGAAAGATCAATATTACTGAGATTATCTATTAATGATATGGAGGAAGCTGATGGAATTATAGTATTAGTTTCTTCCAAGGGACTGTGAAAATAATCTTGAGCAAGTTCTATTGTTGACGAACTTGGTTCATCCTTGGTGGTATTTGATTCATTTTTATTTTTAGAAAATTGTACGAAGAAAAAATTGGAGATATCGTAATTTTTTGAATTAGTTGTCAAAAAATCCATTACCTCCATAGTCATAGAGATATTAATAAAAGTTAAAATGGCATAATTTTGACTGAAAGTTTGAGACTTTATTTTTGTATTAATCAAGTCGATGGATTCTAGTATATATCTTGAATTATTATTTTCATCAGTTTCCAAAAATTTCAAATGTTTGTCAAATAATTTTTCTTTATCACAATTAGAATCAAATTCTATGGCAATTGATCTAGTGGCATCTTTTCTTATTATATCAAATTGTAGTTTTAACGGTAGTTGTTCGGTGTTCTTATTTTCATTTCTGATTTGATTATATTTTAAGGTTACAAAACTTAAAGTTAATGATTCTGATTTTAAATTTTTCTTGAAATCATGTAACCTTTGTAACACATTGTTGTAAAAGTCTAAACATATATGGCTTGATAAGAAACTTAGCAAAATATCATGTTTTGGATTAGCTTTTTTATTGTCCTTGTCTGTAATTAAATAGATACTTTCAATAGAGTAATTTTTAACATATTTTACTATGAAAGTGTGAATATCAATGGATCTATCGACATTTTCAAATAACAAAGACCTGGTTCTGAAAGCATCATCACCTTTAGGCAATACAGTATATGATATATTGAAAGGTTCTTTCAATAAATGAAAGTTTGCTTCAGTTTCATTTCTTGATGAAAATGGGGATATGGAGAGCCTACTTTCTTCATTGCCAGGGTTCTCTAATTCGGAAGTTTCATCATTACTTTCCTCTAAGAAATATTTGTCTCCATTACTATAATTATTATTTGAAGGTTGTCTATTGCTCCGGCTTCTCTCAGTGGAGGAATTGAATTCGTATGAATTCTCTCTACCTCTTAAATGAGAAGATCTAGATGACCTCCTATAGTTGTTCGAATTTGAGTTAGAGTTCGAATTAGACACCTTTGAGAAGGACCTTCTATCTAGATTTCCATTCGAACTAAAATAATGTTGTTGTAAGTTTGGAGAAGAAACATAAGGTGATCCCATAAGTAAATGAGAGGGCAACAATGTTGCCCCATATGCGGTATCAAAAGGAGTTGGTGGAGCATTTGGTAGCATTGATTTTGCATAATAAGCTTGTTGTTGACTATTAGTTGTTTGTTCATATGGGAGGTAATCCATGTAAAGGTTCTTGGAAGGATCCATGCCTGAGTACGAGTTTTGATAATATTGCTGAAAGTGCTGGTGATTGTACCTCTCACTATTTTTCCTAGAGTTCGATTTCATCTTTAAGTGTATCTGTAACAAAAATTACTGGAGTGGAGCTAGCTTATAATTAGAGCAATAAATAAACTTTGAAACAGAAATAGCAGAGTTACAGCTAACAAAAAGATCCGTTCTTATATATATGAATATCAAATATATAATTTATATTCCACTACCAGGAAATGAAAAACAATCCTAGAGATACTCCTTTATAAATGGATATGGAATGTATAACTGTCCACCAGAACTAATTGTTTCAGTATGTTTTCTCTTGTGCAAAAAACAGACGTTTCTTGTTTATTTTTATCTCGAAATCCGTCTTTGCCGTTTTTGGGTATTGTCGCCTTTGAACGATTTTCCAGTTTTTGTTCATAGTAGAAAACGTATAGTCTTAAGGTGTAAAATCTGATGGCAGTTTGGTGTAGTGTTCATCTAAATTGTAATTCACATGCTAGTGCTAGATGGTCACTGGCATACTCGTTGTTGTGCGGTTGTACATGCTTGGGGAGCTCGGAATGCCGAGGGAGTCGCAATAATGATTTTAGAATGAGAAAGTTATCTCTTTCGAAATCTTCGAGCCTTGTTCGAAGGTTACTTGTACTGTTGCTATTAGTGTCGTTGTCGTCGATTGTTGGATGATATTGTATATAGAACATGTAGTCGAGTAGTCCTGACCAGTGTAATGAAGTATGTGAAATTTCGGGCTCCCCGTTGTTCTCATTACTAAAACTACTATTTGAAGGATGTACTCTGTGGTATGCCAGACCGTATAGAGACTCTCCTTTCAAGGGTATTTTATTGAGCAAAGTTTCCAAATTATTCACTTTTTTTCTTTGGTCTGGCGTTGCAATATAGTTATTGGGACGGGGATTATCAGGTTGGTCTGGTATTTCTTCATCCTCGCTAATATCTTCTTCATCTTTTCCATTCCTCTTATTAGAGAATGTATAGCTTGTACTACATTCAATAGTAGTCCTGGCCTGTCCTGTTAAGTGCAATGGCTTTGACGTTATTGATAGATACGGTGCATCATACGGTTGTGAATTAAAATCTCCCATTAATAACGCTGGCCATTTATTCTTGTTCTTTAATTTATTCTCTCCATCATTCAACATGCTTAACATCTGATAAATGTGAGTAAGTAAAATATGGCATTGTCTAGTTCTTTCGAATGTACCAAATGGATGCCAAAATAAATGAGTGGTTCCAACAACTATACCTTCCCTTTTATATACACTTTTCAAACTTTCTTTGAACTCTAAGGCTACAACTAAGCCAACATTCCATGTTCTGGTTGATTTCTTAATTATATTCCCAACACTCTCACTATCAAAATCGACTCTATTCAAATCACGAAATGAGAATTTCTTATCTTTCCATGCAATACAAACTCCATGTACCTTCTCCTCACTATATTGAAATATCGATTTATATCCTAGCTTATTGAGGTTAGGTTCCCAAAACCTAGGCCATTGAATAATATCTATTTCTTGTAAACATAAGATATCGCAGTCATAGTACTGGATCTCATGAAGTAAAACTGGAGACCTGACATGCCATTTAATTGCATCTTTAGTTCCTGGAAATGTTGATCTTCTAATTAATGATTGAGATAATGTATTATACGTCATAAATCTAACAGCATTTGTATTCTGGTTTCTGGATCTTCCCGTATCATTCTCATCGTGAATAAGATACAGAGACCGTTTTATAAATTCCTCCTTTTCGGAATGTACTCTTTCTTTATCTTTCTTTTCTCTACGTAGTTGCCTTATCTTATTGATAAACTCAGGTGTTATCTGTGACCTGGGAAGTTTGATATGTTTTGGAATGTATTCAGTGTCACTCATCGTTTTTCATGTACTTCTGAGATATGATTATATTATAGCTATTTCATTTCCCCTCTTCCTTTCGCATAATGTAACTAAAGTGGACTACAGTTTAAAGACTCCCTAGAAATGTCAAATACTTATATACAAGCATCTGTCTATATGAACTCCCTGTCAAACAGTGCATGTTGTAACGCATTGATCCTTTCAAGGCATCGGTAAAGGGTCGGTCACCCACAACTTTCGGACCACAACAAATGAAATTAAATTAAAAGAAAGAGATAATAACAATTTGAATACTATGCAAAGAGACAAATCAAGAGTCCAATAAGATTTTATCTAGCTGCATTTGCAAAGTATAGAATGGTGTTTTATAAAGTACAGTTGGTACGTTCTTTGATTGGGTTACCCAAGAGTACACGGAATGTTGTAAAGAGTTTAGGTTTTCATAAGAGAGGTAGTACAATTTATAGGAAGGCTAATCCTGCAATGGCTGGTACATTGTTGAAACTGAAGGAATTGATTAAAGTTGAAGTTACAGACGTCAAGCTATCAAAGAAGACTCAAAGGGAATTGAGGAAGAGTAATCCTGGGTATGTAGTTGAAAAACAGAGCTCTATTTCAATATGATTTATGGCGAAAACTATAAAAGCACACTTGTATATAATGAAGAAGTAACGTTGAGGTATACATATATATAGAGAGAGATAGGGGAGTAAGTTATATATTTCAATATTTACTGACACAACTACCTGATAGGTTTTTTTTTCAAGATTCTGTAAGCTCTCTTAATAAGCATCACTGTTTTCCATTATTTCAGCGGGAAGAATGTTATTAGAATGCTTTGATAACACTTGTTTGTTATCATCATTGATATTATTACTTTCTAAAGATTGTTCATCCTCGTAGCTATCTTCTAAAATTCTCCTCTGTACCTTGTTATGGTTATCGTTCATATCGATATTTCTTCTACTTTTATTGATATTGTTAATTGTGTTATCATTAATAGCAATACTAAATGAATCCACCATACGGAATATATCACTTCGATCTAAAGCTTTACCATCAAAACTCAAATCAAAACTATCGCTATTTTGGAAAGGTGTAGCATTATTAGGTGCATTAAAGCTCTGTTGTGGATTTCTTGTCTTATTGAATGATTTCATTAATGGTGGTGGGGGTGATGTTGACATTGCAGGTGGTAAAATTGGTATAGTCATGAGATTCTGTGAAAGAATTTTATTTTTGTTAGCTAATTTTCTTGGAGATTGATTTTTGGATGTAATAACTTCATTAATATTATCAGATTGATCTTGATTTCTCATTTGATTTACATTTATTATACGATTATCACTTATAAATTTCTTGAAAATAGTCATTGTCAGTTCAGAAAGTGAATCAATCTTATATTCCTGATTACCACCAAGGTAGGTTGATTTAGGCTTTCCATGATCAGTTATATATTTTGATATTGTGTCGTCATCATTTTGTGTCGATTTTAAAATCGGCACTGAGAGTTTATATGTAGCTATTTTATTAGATTTATTCCTTGGGATGGTATTTATAATAATGGAACCATTAAAAGAATTTGCAATATTCTCATTAATTTTCTCTTTAAAGTAAGCGTTAAAGATATCTCCACTATTTGGTAATTCTGCATCTTGTTCGATGTTATGAATACTCTCTACTTGTTGATATTTCAATTGTTTGATTTTTGGTAATCTATTATTGGAGTTATTATTATTGAAGACAGATATATTATGATGTTCAACATTTTGATTTTTATTTCTTAGTTTACTGTTTTTCATAGGGTTTCTTTGATTATAGTTACTATGATTATTAGAATTGTAATTAATATTTCCTGTCATATTATCTTTGTTATAAACATAATTCAATTGATTCATTTTAGGTTTCATGGGATAGTTGTATTGATATTGTGAATAGTTGTCAGACTGGTATGTATATCTGTTAGAATAATTGTAAGGATCAGAAGCTGTATTATTATTGTGATAATTATGATCATTACTGTTAACACCGTTTCTATTCAGATTAGTTTTCTTGGGCATCTGGTATTGTATAGCAGTATCAGAACTCATATAATTTCCATTCATCATCACAGGAGATTGTCTAAAAGAATCCCTTGGGTATGGATAGAATTGCGAAGTGGTTGTATTATTCAATCCTCTTGTATCATTGACATTCATATATTTCATTATTAGAGAGTTCACTTAAAAGATGCAGAAAAAATACAAAAATTGGAATTACAGTGCCAATTACTCTAGTCAATCACAAGAATGAGAAGATCATTACCTTCATAAGCTGATCTGTAGATCAATAAATAAAACCTTGTCAAATCAATATTTTTATCTGCCTCTTTTATTTATTTTTTTTTCTTTGCGGTTTTATTTAGGCTTTTCCTAATTAGGAACTGTAATGTGGCTAACTTCATTATTAAGCAGACAGACAATAGATATGAGGTATTGAGCTACCATGCAGTGGTAAAGCAGTGTCTCGACGGTATATGGTGGGAGTGTGTATTGGTACTTTTGGAGACTTTATTTATACACAAGTATCTAGAGCTAGAAATATAATTGTGGTGTAGTAAACATAACATATATCTAATGGTTATGGCCTACGAAGACTTTAGTATTAACTGGCATTAGTGAAAACAAGAAACAAGATATTGCAATGCATCAAAGAGATAAAAGCAGCATTATCCTGTTGTCACAATTACGTATTTCTGTTTTAGCTGTAATTGTTTAGTAGTATTTGCTATATTTACTTCTTAAGTGTACTTTGAAACTTGAAAATGAAAACTAAATGTAAAAAATATTACATATATTAAAAATTATGTTTTATAAGATGCCATCCACCATTGAAAAGACAGATTTTTACAGACAACAAGTTTAAATGCTCCCAATTATATCTGAGAAACTAAGTACCAGGTCTAAGCAATCAATGATCACTAGCTATCTTTATTACGTTTAACCGCTGAAATTCTTTAATATTATTGGTCAGTATTCAGAATGCGCGCCATTTCACTCAAGGGGGCCCCAGCAAGATTTTATATTAAAGATTTATTGCTCGAAGATTCAACTAAAAGGACTTGCAAAATGCTCAATAACTGACATCTTTTCTTCAGTCGATTCATATATTAGAAGATTCGTATATGTGAATTGTTGGCTTCTTTTAATATTATTTTTCTATTCGAGAATTTTCTTAAAATAAGAGAGTGCATATAATGCTAGCAATTTTACACAAACAGAAAGTTACCTTTATCAAGAGTAGCCAAATAGTACGGTTTGCAACAACAAAGGCTTCGAGTTCTAGTGAAACTATATCTGCAAATTCGTCAAGTAAAAATGGAGATGTGACAAGTGCAGTCAATGGATCTGTAAGTGGTCCAACTTCATTTAGAACTTCTAAAGTTATTGACAATAATTTGAATGAGAAACCAAATGTGGTTATACTTGGATCTGGCTGGGGTGCCATATCTTTTTTAAAGAGCATTGACACTAGGAAGTATAATGTATCTATCATTTCTCCAAGATCTTATTTCCTTTTCACACCGTTATTACCATCCACACCAGTTGGTACAGTTGATGAAAAATCAATTATTGAACCAGTGGTTAATTTTGCGCTTAAGAAGAAAGGTAATGTTACATACTATGAAGCAGAAGCAACTTCTATCAACACCGACAGAAATTCAGTTTCAGTTACTTCAATGTCTTTAGTTACCGAAATGAAAGGTAAACAGACAAAACAATTACAGGAAAATGGTAATAATGCAAAAGAATATCATGGTATAAAAGAGTCAGATCCAGTTGAGATAAAGTATGATTATTTAATCTCTGCAGTTGGTGCTGAACCAAATACATTTAATATTCCGGGCGTTGAAAAATATGGTAATTTCCTAAAGGAAATACCAAATTCATTTGAAATTAGGGATAAATTTGCTTCAAATATTGAAAAGGCAAATTTTTTACCTGTTGGTAATGAAGAAAGGAAAAGATTATTATCTATAGTAGTTGTTGGCGGTGGTCCAACTGGTGTGGAAACCGCTGGGGAATTACAAGATTATGTAACCCAAGAATTACAAAAATTTTTACCTTCTGTGGCTAAAGAAGTTCAAATTCATCTAATTGAAGCTTTACCAATTGTCTTGAACATGTTTGAAAAAAAATTATCGTCATATGCTCAAGGAGTACTTGAAAATACATCAATTAAATTACATTTGAACACTGCAGTCTCGAAAGTTGAAGATGGTTATTTAATGGCAAAGACAAAGAAGGATGATGGTACAATAGAAGAAAAGAAGATACCATATGGTACATTAGTTTGGGCTACAGGTAATAAATGTAGACCAGTTGTTACTGATTTATTTAAAAAAATTCCTGAACAAAATAATTCGAAGAGAGGAATTGCTATAAATCAATTTTTACAAGCTAAGGGATCTAATAATATTTTTGCCATTGGTGATAATGCATTTATGGGATTACCACCTACAGCACAAGTAGCACATCAACAAGCAGATTATCTTGCAAAATTGTTTGATAAGATGGGACAAATTAATGGATTTCATTCAAAATTAAAGAATCGTAATGAAAAGATAGATTTATTATTTGAAGAATTTAAATTTAAACCATTTAAATATGTTCATTATGGTGCATTAGCATATCTTGGATCTGAGAGAGCTATTGCTAATATTACATATGGTAAAAGGAATTTCTATACTGGTGGAGGATTGATAACATTTTATATTTGGAGAATGGTATATTTATCGATGCTATTATCTAATAGGACTAGATTTAAAGTTATAATTGATTGGTTAAAGAAGACATTCTTTAAAAGAGATTTCTTCAAAGGTCTATGATATAATTTCTTTATTTCCTTTTCCCTTTTTTAATTATTTATTTATTGAAAGAATTCTTTTGCTTTCTTTACATTTTCCAATACTAATTGTTGAGGTTGGGAAGAATCTTTTAATATTATAAAGACGATCATATTATTTGAAATTTCAGAGACGTAAATAGTATCATTTAAGATAAGAGTCTTAAAATTACTCTTCAATTTTGTACAACTTTGTTTAAAATTCTTCATTATATTTGAAATTTTTTCAAATCTTTTCGGATCTAAAGTCATTGTATTTGTATTATCATCAACATTATTACCGATTTCCACCTCCTTATTATTACTATTATTGTTATTATTACTTGAACATATGACTAAGAAAGTTGTCTTTTCGAATAAAATAATTTCATAAGCGTTCATTATAGATTTAAATTTGATTAAATTTGATTGATGTATTGACATATTTGGAATTAAAGAACCGACAATTTGAGACCAAGCTCTATACAGGGATTCATCCCATATTGATGTAGAAAACCCTATTAAATTTGGGAAACCGTACTCTGTTGAAGTTTCCTTTAATTTTGCCATCATAATTTGAAATAATTCATTTCTCTTATCTAACTGAACTAAATCCATCTTATGTAATAATACAAAAATTTTTGCATTTGGGGAGAATTTCTTTAACTGTTTTAAAGATCTCATGAATATTTCAATATCTTTTAATACTTCTTGAGACTCTACATCGAATACATGAATTAAAACTTGAACCATTTGAAAGATATGATCATTTTGCTTATTGAAGTAATTTTCCATAAATACATCTTGACCACCACAATCCCAAAGATTCAGCGTCATATTGCCAAGAAACCTTAAATGAGAATGTTCTACATCGATCGTAGCACCTAGTCGACGTGTATCAAAAGCAGAATAATTACTGAATATAATTGATCTCATGGAAGATTTCCCTGACCCTGATCTACCCATAAGAAGCAATTTCTTTCTATTATTTGAGGACATCTGTGTGTGTGTGTGTGTGTGTATGTGTATATGCCGACCTTTTTTTACACTTCTATAGCTGGAATCAACCTAATCTTATCAAGATGATTCTTCTTCTCTTTATCTCTCTACGCCCTTTCCAGCTGTTTTCCTCAATGCTTCTAAATAAATTTCAATTCAAGATCATGTGACTAAAAATTACCTACTCAACCCTAATTTACAAACCCTAGGGGTTTATGGTTCAAGCCCTATCACGTGCCGCTAATTTCCGTGGGGTCCCCTGAAATTTTCCAGATTAATTAGCACGTGGCCACGTGCACTCGGCGGCTAAAGCTCTGTGCTGCACGTGCACGTGCGTGTTTCGTTTTGTCCCGACACAAAGAGAGGAAAAACAGCTAGAAGAGTACCAATGACAATGACAATGACAATGACAGAGAGTGAGAAAAGGATAAATTACATTGGTATTGGCCCATGTGGGCAGTTTGAGTTAAGAAATGAGGGATGCTGATAAGAAATCCTTCTATTTGCTCAAATTTAGCTGTATTCTATCTGATGTCTGGCTTCAATGGAGTCCATTATTGTCATATATAAAGCAATGCCTATTGTATATATTTCTTGTTCTGTATTCTATATACCATATTCTTTTATATTCACTCAAAACTGCATATATCCAAACAACTACTAACTAAATAAAATACCTCCCCCCCAATCTCAATTTTAAATGAGTAACGAAAAACTCTCTGAACAAGATCATTCTCAATCTCAGTTCCAAGAACATACCACAGAAGGTGGTAATATTGCATTTCATAATTATATTAACGATTTTGCTCATGTGGAAGATCCATTAGAAAGAAGAAGATTAGCTTTGCAAAAAATTGATGATGCTGCCTTTGGTTGGTCTCATGTTCGTACTATTCTTATAGCTGGTGTCGGTTTCTTAACTGATTCTTATGATATCTTCGCTATTAATTTAGGTGTCTCTATGATGTCTTATGTATTTTGGAAAGGTGACATTCCTGATTCTACTGCTACTTTATTAAAAGTTTCAACTTCGGTAGGTACCGTTATTGGTCAAGTTGGATTTGGTACAATGGCTGATATAGTCGGTCGTAAAAAAATTTATGGTTTGGAATTGATTGTTATGATTGTAACTGCTATCTTACAATGTACTATTGGTCATTCTCCTGCTGTTAATTTTGTTGCTGTCTTAACTTTTTATAGAATTATTATGGGTATCGGTATCGGTGGTGACTATCCATTATCTTCAATTATTACTTCTGAATTTGCTACAACTAAATGGAGAGGTGCCATCATGGGTGCCGTATTCGCTAATCAAGCTTGGGGTCAAATCGCAGGTGGTATCATTTCTCTTATCTTAGTAAGAGCTTATAAATCTGATTTAATTGATGCTAATTCTGGCGCCGAATGTGGTCCTATCTGTATGAAAGCTTGTGATCAAATGTGGAGAATCCTTATTGGTATGGGTGCCGTTCCTGGGGTTATTGGTCTTTATTTTAGATTAACCATCCCAGAATCTCCAAGATATCAATTAGATGTTAATGATAATAATGC
This sequence comes from Kazachstania viticola, assembly GCA_030571575.1. Lineage (NCBI taxonomy): Eukaryota > Fungi > Ascomycota > Saccharomycetes > Saccharomycetales > Saccharomycetaceae > Kazachstania > Kazachstania viticola. Next base: position 88,057 of record JAJLXZ010000023.1, read on the forward strand.
TATGTCTAATAATGATATTGAATCTGCTGTAGAATATTCTTCCATTGATAATCATATGAAATCTCATCATCATCATCATAATAATAATACTCTCAGTTCTAATGATTCAATTACTGGGTTAGATAGAGCCACTACTGCTACTGAAGATATACCAAATAAAACTCATTCTGAAAAGATAACTGCTACTGCTCCTCCTCCAAAGGCCTCATTTAAAGATTTCTGTCATCATTTTGGCCAATGGAAATATGGTAAAATATTACTAGGTACTGCTGGGTCATGGTTTATGTTAGATGTTGCATTCTATGGTTTAAGTTTAAATACTGCTGTCATCTTACAAACTATTGGCTATGCTGGTTCTCATAACGTTTATCAAAAACTATATGATTCTTCTGTTGGTAATTTAATTTTAATTTGTGCTGGTTCTTTACCAGGCTATTGGGTTTCTGTATTCACAATTGATACTATTGGTAGAAAGCCAATCCAATTGATGGGATTCATTGTATTAACCGCACTTTTCTGTGGTATTGGTTTTGGTTATAATAGCTTATCTGATAAAGGTCTATTAGGTCTATATATCATTTGTCAATTTTTCCAAAACTTTGGTCCAAATGTCACTACTTTTATTGTTCCTGGTGAATGTTTCCCAACTAGATATAGATCAACTGCTCATGGTATCTCTGCTGCTTGTGGTAAAGTTGGTGCAATTATTGCTCAAACTGCTTTAGGGACTTTAATCAATCATAATTGTGCAAGAGATGGTAAACCACAAAACTGTTGGTTACCACACGTTATGGAAATTTTTGCTTTATTCATGTTATGTGGTATCTTTTTAACACTCTTGATTCCTGAAACTAAGAGAATGACTCTTGAAGAAATTAGTGAAAAATATCATGATGAAATCGATCCTTCAAAATTAGCCGCTATGAACAACAATAATATATCGAATTCTACTGCTTCTTCCGTCAAGCTTGAAGAAGACATATAACAATGACTGACTAGAAAACTACTACTTCTTATAGAATAGTCAACCCCTTTTACATTGCCATGAACAAATATAATAAAAATTTTACAACACATATTCATTTACACATACTCACATATAGAGACCATCTATACAACAACATATATATAAAACTAATGTATACTATTAATGATAAAACCTTCTCAATATTACAGTTTATTTGTTACTGTCACTTATTATTACCTTATTAAGGCATAGATCATTAATATTACCCGACTTCAAATCTTTAACGCGAACTTTTTTTTGGCTTTTTTGAGATCCAAAAATCACAGAACAAAACAAAACAAAACAAAAGTAAACAATTTAGGTAACAATTGATTCAAGAAACTTCAACTCTTTATCATCTGGACTTACTTACACACTTTGTACAAGGTAGAGTAACAGCCAAATCTACATTTACACTTTTGAATTTTAGAAAATAATGAGAGAAGTTATCAGTATTAACGGTATGCCTTTTTCTTTTTATTTACGAGTTTATTTATTCAGCATTATTCGTGTTCGAGCTCCAATCTTGAACGATCAGAACAAATTTTAAGGTAATTGCATCTCCCAGAGCCACAATTAAAAAAAAAGACTAATATTCAAGAATAATGCCATAATAAGCTTGTTTTCCAAGATTATCCCTAAGTCGAATTATTTACTAACAATTTTTGTTTATTGAATAAACATAAACATATTTCTTAATTAGTCGGTCAAGCAGGTTGTCAAATCGGTAATTCATGTTGGGAATTGTATTCTTTAGAGCATGGTATAAGACCAGATGGTTATCTAGAAGAAGGTCTAGATAGACCAAAAGGTGGTGAAGAAGGTTTTTCAACTTTCTTCCATGAAACTGGTGCAGGTAAATACGTTCCAAGAGCCATATACGTAGATTTAGAACCGAATGTTATTGATGAAGTTCGTAATGGTACATACAAAGAATTTTTCCATCCTGAACAGTTAATAAACGGTAAAGAAGATGCCGCCAATAATTATGCTCGTGGTCATTATACCGTAGGAAGTCAAATATTGGATGAAGTTTCCGATAAAATTAGAAGATTAGCTGATCAATGTGATGGTTTACAAGGTTTCCTTTTTACTCATTCATTAGGTGGTGGTACTGGTTCCGGTTTAGGTTCATTATTATTAAAGGAATTATCTGAAAATTATGGTAAGAAATCAAAGCTTGAATTTGCTGTATATCCAGCTCCTCAAGTTTCTACTTCTGTTGTGGAACCTTATAATACAGTTTTAACTACACATACCACTCTTGAACATGCTGATTGTACATTCATGGTTGATAATGAAGCAATCTATGACATGTGTAAGAGAAATCTAGATATTCCAAGACCAACATTTAAAAATCTGAATAACCTGATTGCTCAAGTAGTCTCCTCAGTTACTGCATCATTAAGGTTTGATGGTTCATTAAATGTTGATTTAAACGAATTTCAAACTAATTTAGTTCCATACCCAAGAATTCATTTCCCATTAGTTTCATATGCTCCAATCTTATCAAAGAATAAAGCTCATCACGAGTCTAATTCTGTTGCTGAAATTACAAATGCTTGTTTTGAACCTGGAAATCAAATGGTTAACTGTAATCCAGCTACAGGTAAATATATGGCTAACTGTTTACTATACAGAGGTGACGTTGTCACTAGAGATGTTCAGGCTGCAGTTACACAAGTTAAGAATAAAAAGACTGTTCAAATGGTCGATTGGTGTCCAACTGGTTTCAAGATTGGTATCTGTTATGAACCTCCTACTTCTACTCCAAGTTCACAATTAGCATCTGTTCAGAGAGCCGTTTGTATGTTATCTAATACCACAGCAATTGCTGAAGCATGGAAAAGAATCGATGCAAAATTCGATTTAATGTACGCTAAGCGTGCTTTCGTTCACTGGTATGTCGGTGAAGGTATGGAAGAAGGTGAATTCACTGAAGCTAGAGAAGATTTAGCTGCTTTAGAAAGAGATTATATCGAAGTCGGTGCCGATTCTTATGCTGATGAAGAATTTTAAGAAGTTAAAGAAAGAAGAAACGAGAATAGAGTTACAGAGGGCTGAAGCTACTTAAATAATCATAACCCTTCCAATAATATTGCAAGAAGGAAAAAAAATGTACCACAATAAAATTAGAACGACATGTTAAAAAGAAATGAACACGTCGCTACTGTTATCTTAAAAAATGCCATTTTTATATTATATTTTTAATTATTAGCATATAACAACATATATGTACTTATCTAATACCAATCAAAATCAAAAAGCTTTTCAATTTATCATTTCAGTATTCTTATTACCTAAGAATTGAATAAAATTATATAATATGTTATTTCCTAGATTTAGCGAGAAAAATTTACGCGGAACTCAATAAATGGAAAATATAATGGCATCGATGACATAAAAGTGGCAATGTTGAATTATTAATACTATTAACACACATATTCTGCTTTTGAAGGGTATAACTTGTAAGAGGGTTTTTTTTGTAACTGTTTACAATCCAATAAAGTAAACTGTCAAAGAAGTAAGAAGAAGAACTTTGATACAAGAAAGAGTGGCAAATGAATGAGGTAGAAGATAACACTCAATTATTAAATGATCCATTACATGGGATCTATATCCCAACTGCATTATTCTTTGTTGGTATTGCGATATTGACTACATTATCTGGTGATTTTAGACTCTTACTTTCAATTCCAGCATTATGTGCTTTATTAGGTTATAAATATATGGTTGCTTATAACCGTAAACAATCCTTATTTACTGATAAATGGACTCCATTAGAATTAGAAGAACAAACTTTATTATCTAGAAATGCTGCTATTTATCGTTTTAAGTTAAAGACTCGTTTAGAGGCTCTTGATATTCCAGCTGGTCATCATGTTGCTGTAAGAGTTAATATTGATGGAAAGGATGAAATTAGATTTTATAATCCAATTAGTTCTAAATTAGATAGAGGTTACATTGATTTGATTGTTAAATCATATGCTGATGGTAAAGTTTCCAAACATTTTGCTAGTTTAAAACCTGGCGAACTTGTTGAATTCATGGGACCATTTGGTCAATTAGACTATAAACCAAACTCTGCTAAAAAAATTGGTATTATTGCAGGTGGTTCTGGTATTACACCAATTTTACAAACATTGAATGAAATTATTACAGTTCCAGAAGATTTAACCAAGGTATCATTATTATATGCTAATAATACTGAAAATGACATCTTATTAAAAGATGAATTAGATGAAATGGCGATTAAATATCCAAATTTCAAAGTTACTCACGTATTATTGAACCCAAAAGAAAGTTGGGATGGTGAAACTGGTTATATCAGTAAGGAACATATAATGAAATATTTACCTGAACATTCTAAAGAGAGTAAAATAATGATATGTGGTCCAAGACCAATGGAGGATATGGTTATTGAATATGCTAATGAATTAGGTTGGTCAAGAGAAAATGAAGATGGAATTAATTCATCTGAAAGGAACCAACATAATGATAGTCAAATTGTTGTTTTAAAATAACTGAGCATATACTTTGTATTTTCCAACTGTATAAATATATGTATATAAATATATGTATTTATAGTTTAATATTACAAGATGTTAATTGAATATTTCTGTTTGTGTGTTTGTTTAGATATTTGGAGTATTATCCAAATATTCTGATAGAGCAGAGCTTAATGGAGGGATATCAGCTAATATGTGTAAAATATTTGGTTTTATTTTTTTACAAATTTCAATTCCAAGGCCTTTTGTATCGTTTGAGATTAAGCAAATGAAAGTAGCACAAGATTTTGAGACTTCAGATAATTCCAATGGGAAATTAATAGTTGGTAAATTTTCTTGTCTTGTTGGAATTAAAGAATTTAAATTATTGACAAATTTTGAATTATTATTACTATTTTCAGTAGAATTATTATTATATGGTATTAGAGCGTCTTCGATACTTAAAGCGTTCAATCTTGGTTGAATACCTTTAATTACGAATCTTTTCTTACCAGTATTTGATTCAGTGATTACCATTGCGGAGGCATCTTTATAAGCATTAGATACATTTTTAATGAATTCTACGGCAGGTAATAATTTTCTACCTGAAGCATGAACGGGTTTTGAAAATTTTGATTCATAAGCTCTCCAAAGTTTAATTTGAGTAAATTCACTATCTTTTATTGGTTCAAAACAACATTTTAACCAAGTTGTCGATCTTGTTGGTTCATTTAATTTTAAGATATCATTGAATAAAGAGTCTTTAATTATTGGTACATCTTTTGGAGCTGGAGGTTTTAATCTTTTAATTAATTTAATATTTGTTTCTTTAAGATTTGAATAATTTGGTAAAGTGATATTATAAGTTAATAATTTTGGTAATATTGATTTTAAGATTGATAAATTATTATTATTATTTAATAATTTTGAAATTCTTTGATTTCCAGGTAAGATATATTGATATAAGAAATCGAAAGATGCAGTGATTAATTCTGAATCAGATTGAATTAAGAGGAAAGAGATTATAATGGATAAAGTCTTTTCATCTAAATTATCAGCAGCACTAGCTTGATCAGCTTTTGATCTTACCAATAGACGAGATAAGGATCTAAGGATTGAGATTATAATGTATCTATCCTTTGTATGATTTAAGATAACGATTAAATTTTGAAAGAAGGGATCATCTTTCGTTGCGGGGGCTAAATAGGATGATATGGCTTCAATTAAATCGATTGAATAATGAATTAATTCATTAAAGTAAGGTGCATTTGAAGGATATAGTTTATAATTTGAATCTATGAAAGATAATTTATATTGAGATAATATGAATAATAAGAAATCTTTAATTTCTTTTGAATTAACTAATATTTGAATTGATTCTGAATCTTGAGCTAAATTTCTTAATATGAGTAAAGAATTTAACCCATTTTGTAAAATGTTAAAAGAATTACTTTTTTTATTAATTGGATTATTAAAATTTTTAATAATTGGAAATAAATTTGATATAAATTTTAATAAAATAGTTAATAAATCAGGTAAATTTTTTAAACTAATCATATAGGGAGCTTTATTACTATAAGTTAGATATTTCTTTAGAGCCCAAGTAATTTCATCTTGAATTGGTGATAATATGGATAATTTCATTCTTGTCATGTCATCTATACCTTTAATTGTTTCCTTTGGTAAATTTTGAAAGATGGAAAGATTTGATATTGAATATTGTAAAGATTTAGGATTTGAAGATATTCCAGTAATTATACCATTTGATTGATTTCTTGTAACGGTTATTGGTATAGGAACCAATGATTGGAAAGAATTTTCTAATGGCTGTTGAATTGTTGATAAATCATGAGAAGTAGAATTATTTGAAAGATAATTTGGAGCAGGAACTGGAGCAGGAGTAGCAGCCGGAGTAGAATTTATAGAGGTACCGTGGCTCATCCCTGGGCAAAAAAAAAATGTATATATGTGTAGGTTTTCTATGGGGTATCTTTCTTTTCACTACTCAATCAATTTATGATCTCTTTACAATGATTTTTAATGTAAATATTTGTTAATTGTTTTAATGCTGAAAGTGAAAAATCACAGTCTACGGGCAAATTCGTATAAGGGGATATAAAATTAGGGCTCAGCCCAAGACCTAGGGTTACAACATAACCCTAGGGTACAAACAACAACCCTAATTTTATTTATCACAACCCTAGGGTATAATCCAGCCCTAATACCAGCCCTAGGGTTCACACCCCTTCCTTCTTTTTCTCCCCTTCAAATCAAAAATGAGAGAAAAAAAACAGTTGATGGCGGCAAAAAATTCTTTCTATACAGCCAGACATGAAGTGACACTAAAATGACAAAGGATCGTGATACTTCAGGGTACTTCATATCACTTCATATCACTTCATGATACACTCAGACTCAGACTCAGACTCAGACTCAATTCTGCATGAAATAAGGAATGAAAGGGGTCACACCATCAACTAACTACCTAACCTTTTCTGTATCTTTCCACTATTTATAAATACTATCTATCTATCTCAAATAGTCTTTATGTACATTCTCTTATCTCTTACCCTTTTTACTTTATTTTTGTAATATTTATGTAAAATACATCCCATCAAGTAAAGCAGTAAAATAATTTTGAATTTTGAATTATGAAATTACTACATATTATTCTTTCAACTACTCTATTATCTTGGTTAGTCTCTGCACAGGTCTTATCCAATAACAAACAATCGGTATTCAATTTCGATCAGTGGTCCGAAGATGATTTAAAAGAGTATATTAAAGATAATACAGAATTATCTAAACAGAATGTAAAACAATCCTTAGACTACTCAAAAGAAAATATTAAACAAAGTTATAATGATTTAAAAGCAAATGCTATGCATATCTATTCAGATTTAAAGAAAGATATCCCATGGTATAAAAAAATTTATTATAATTATAAATATGATTTAAAGAAAACTTATCATAATACTCATTTACCATGGTTACAAACAGATTATAATTCAAAACTGTATAATTGGCTTTTCAGTACTTGGTCAACTGATAATTTACGTTCTTATATAGAACAAAATTATAAAGACGCTAAGGATTCTTTAAATGAAAAATTACCTTCAATGACAAAAGATGAAATGATCGATTACATCAAAGATAACGCTAAAGAGACTAAAAATTATATAAATGATAATTTCTTTAATAATTGGTCTTCAGAAGATTTAGAAATGTGGTTACATAAATATAATATCAATTATGATAAAGATACAATCAAGGGTAAGAGAAATGAATTAGTTAAATTAGTTAAGAATAATATCTATTCCGTTTCAAATAAATTAAATGATGAAAAGATTAATTTCCTTTCACAATTAAATTTAAAAGATGTTAATTCAAAAGATATTAAAAATTTCTTTAATAATTGGTCAAATGAACAATTAGAAAAATGGTTACAGTTCCATCCTGACATTAAAATTAATGAAAAATTATTAAAGAATCATGAATATCTTGTTAATACTGTCGAACAAAATAAAAAATATTTCCAAAATGATATTAAATCTTATCTAGAAAGAATGCAATCTGAATCTGAATCTCAAACAAGACATTTAATGACAAAACCTTCAAATTATGTCATGTCTCTTTGGGATAACACTAAATATTATTTCACTAAATCAAAATTAAAGACTGATGAAGTAATCAATGACACTTTCTTAGTCGGTATTGAATCTTGGCCAAAATCAAAATTAAAAGAATATTTAGATATTCGTGACGTTCATTATCCATTCTATACAACTCGTTCCGAATTAATTGAATTGGTTAAACAATATAGAAATCAACCTCTATATGATTTAAAAGATAAAATTAAATCTCAATCAAAAATAATGAAAGATTACGTTAATGAAGGTGCTAATGACGTTAGTGAAAAATTCATGGATTCCTTTAATAGCTGGTCGGTAGATGATTTAACCACTTACTTAAAGAATTTCGGTGATAACGTCGTAGAAACAACTAACGCTAATACTCCTTCAAAAGAAGAATTAATTACAAGAGCTAAAGAACAAACTAATTGGTTCTTTAATGGATATTTCGAGAAACCTCCATTATACAAGAGATTCTTAACAAGTATTGCTAATTGTGCAAAATGTACTTTCCATTACATAACAGGTTAAAAAACAACAACAACAACAACAACTTTTTGTCCTCTATTTTATTTTTCCCTCTCTACCTCTTTTTATGTCCCTCTTTATAGTTTAGTTATCTATCTAAATCAATATTTTAAATTGCAATTGTCAGTATTATTACTATTATTACTATTATTATTTTTTTTTCTTTGACTGTATTTTATGCGCAATTAAAAATTAACAAGCTTAAAAGTGAAAGAAAACTTACAATCCCTTAGACACTTTCAACTTGAAACCAGCTTTGGCGAAATACAACTATCTATTTACATAGTCATGGCAAAATATGCTTGGTATACTAGACTCTCTGATACTCTACATCGTTTAACCGTTTTAACTTTAGTGGGTGGTACTCTTTATATGAGTGGTGGTCTAGTGTATACTCTATATATGAATGGTAAGAGATATGAAAACAGAGTAACTAATACTCCTTCAAAAGAGGAAACTACAAAAGAACCTGCTCAACAAAAATAATATCTGTTCAAGTTGTTTCTTTATTCCATACCTGTATATACTATCTGTAGCAAAAAACATTTTAAAAGAAAATATATTTTTACTTTCTGATTAATGAACATATATGCTATTTTATTTATCTTAGTTATTTATAATTATTACAATCTTTTTATTATTTCTTCTGGTTTGTATCATGTTGTTTCTGCGCTACAGCTCTTATCTGTTGTTCAATAGCCATTGATGATTGTGATTTTTCCTTTATAATTGTTTGAATTTGAACAGATTCTTTATTTAATTTATCAATCTTTTTTTGATAAAATTGTATAGCATCTGTAGAGTTCTTCTCAATATAATATCCAGTACCAATATCAACTAAAAATTTATCATTATCTTTAATCTTACCTTGTAAATATAATGAAGATGATGCTGGGATTAATAATGGTTTATTATTATAATTTGGATTCGATACAGATTTAATATCATTGATACATTCATTGAATTTATTCTTGGCAATTGTTAATGCCTGTAATGATTGGGAGAAATGTTGTAACTCTTGATCAAATTGTTGTTTTACAGCACTTAATTGCTCAATATTTAATTTACTTAAATCAACTTTAGTTCATTGGAAAGAATATATTCATATTGTAAAAGTTAGTAAAATAAAATTAATCAATTTCTCTTTGATAAAGGTATTTATATTACATACTCTTCTGAGACGACATCTTATCACTTAACCGCTGATACTTGATGAATTTGGAATCAAAACTATTTACTTCTCATACACTTATTGATGTATATTCAAAAATTTTCCAGTCTTTATTATTTGAGAAAAAAAATGAAATGGAGCATCTACATAATAGTAACGATATTGAAATCTGAAAGAATTATAGGATACATGACAATAAGTATCAACTTCATGGCATATGGTTGACATACAGCACACCAAATTCTGAGCGAATGAATAATCCTATTTTTGTATATTTTTGATTTAAAAACAATATGAACAATACAAATCCTACCTCTTTTCAAAGTATCTTGGCAGGTGTGAAGAGATTAAGAGAGGAAAATGATGATAAAAACGATAATAAGAGTAACAATAGCAAACCTATAGAATCAAAAGAAGATAAAACTGCTAATAAAATACAAAGTAAAGTGATAAACTCGTTTAATCAACAAAGATCTGATTTTAAACCACAAGGGCAAGATTCAACCAACAATATTCGTGGTAATCAAAAATCATTCTCTAATAAGAATGTACTAGTGAATACCTCTCAAAAGGAAAATCCATTATTGAATCATTTAAAGAATACAAACTGGAGATATATCTCTTCAACAAATGGTAAGAAAATATATTACGATTATTTCATAAGGGATAGATCAATTCTATTTCTTACATTATCATACCACAAGTTATACAATGATTATATAATGAGAAGAATTCAACCTTTATCAAGACAAGATGATAATATTCTTATATTCGTAGTCGATGCACCAAATTCAGAGGAAACTGTGAATGAACTTACAAGATTATGTATGTTTAATGGGTTTACTCTATTACTTGCATTCAATTTTGAACAAGCTGCTAAATACATAGAATACTTAAGCAACTAAACTAGTTGATGAGTTATATATACTTTATATAATGCTTTATTCATATAATTATTCTGTTACGAAGCATATAAAGGGAAAAAAAAATTTAAAGATTAATGGAAAAGTCAATTATATCTGTTTTAAGTTACTATATATTTTTGATAAGGGAGAACCGTCCAATACACTCAACACATAGAACCGTTTACATATGAATAATGATATCTTGAAGGAGTTTGATCCTCTATCGAAAGAAACTGAGAACAACGAAACTGTCATACAGCCAGAGGAACAGAGAGAGAATTCAGTTATTGACAATGATGATAATAATGAGGAACCTTCATTTGATTTCCCATCTTTCACTACTCAATTGAGGGAACCTCAAGCAGAACCATTAGTGAAATATTCTAAATCCTTTTTGAATAATTTTTGTAAGCAGAAATATATATGGACTACAACTGAACAAGAGAAATTAATAAAAGATTTTAAATTGTTCATTTATTCAAAATTAACATCATATGAACCATTTAAGACACAGGCATTAGAACAACCTTCCAGTTTAAATAATGCTAAGGAAGGTTTTGAGAAATTAATTATGGGTAAATTATATTCAAGATGCTTCTCACCATTATTAATGAAATTTGTTAAGGATAAAATTGATTCATCACATAAGGATGATTTAATAAGTGATAAACAATTTAAGGAAAAAGTCAATGAATTTAAATTTATCAGATTATCTAATCTTGATATTAGTGATAATAATGGTGACAATAATAATAATGACATTAAATTAGATAAATTTATCAAATTAACATGCTCTGAATTGGATAAGATCAATAAATTCAAAGCACCTCGTGATAAAATGATCTGCATATTAAATTCATGTAAAGTAATCATGGCTCTATTAAAGCATCATAAACTAGATAAACAAGGTGCCGATACATTCATCCCATTATTAATATTTACATTGATTAAAGGTGATGTAACGTTTTTAGTCTCGAATATAAGATACATTGAAAGATTTAGATTAGAGACGTTTATCAAAGGTGAAGAAATGTATTATTTTAGTAGTTTACAAGCAGCTGTCAATTTTATTGAATTGATGGATAAGAATTCTTTGACTATAAGTAATGAGGAAGACTTTGATAAAGAATATAAGGCCAATCAAGAGAAAATTCTATTACGAAAGAAAGCCAAAGAGAAAGTGAAAGAGAAAGAAAAAGAGTTAATAAAGAGATCAAAGAGTGAAGAATATTTACAATCAGAGCCACCTGTACTTGCTCTCGACGATGTAGCAAACGCCATGATCTCTAAATTCAACGATTTATTTTCTATGCCTCTACTATCTTCTCCAAACTCCACAGACAAAAGTACAGAGACACACGCTCTAGAAGATGGCCAGGATATAGACCAGCTGGTAAAGAGGCTCGAGGAACAAGAGCATAAGGACACGTTAAAGACATTGCAATCCATGTTCACAGACTTCGATAAAGAGATTATCGAAGATGTCTGCATCGCAAAGAAATTCAGAATCGGAGTATGTGTGGACACACTACTGGCACTGTATAACTAACCCTATTCTATACATATTACATACAATGGACACGTAACCCACTTCCCAACAGCACTGCCACTATCTGTATCACTATCACCATCACCATTAGAATATTCAATATTCAGTAATAAAGAATGCTTATTATAACAAAATCCCGTCACTTTAAACGTCTCAATAAAAAGTTTTTATTAGTAATAAATTCACTTTAGAGTCCGTTTTTTCTTTTATTATGAAATTGCCACCGAGATATTTTGAAGCCCTAAGAGCATTTTCTTATATAAGAAGCCTCGAGATTTGAATAAGGTGGAGTTACATACAGACTGCGTGTTGGATTCGTTGTTGTGAAGAAGCCTGTAGGGATATCTGGTATTCCATTAAAATATATATTTCTTTTATCATCATGAAAATAACGAGCCTTATATACCTTTTAGGGTTGAGTAAGCTATCTTTAGCTGCTAATGAAAGTGGTAATGCTTCAAATATAAGTACAAGTACAAATAATAACACATTATCTCAGAATCCCGTCCCATCTACTCCATTTTGTAAAATGGATAAAGATCAAAATTTAGGGCCCGAGTGTGATGTCACTATACATGAAATCAATGATATAAATGCCGCTATAAGAGATGATATTGTTGGTTTGGTTAATACTGATTTCTTTAAATATTTTAAATTCGATCCTGAAAAACAATGTACTTTTTGGGATAATAACGATGGGTTATGTTTCAGTAGAAGTTGTGCCATTGATGTTGTCGAGGATTGGGATAGTCTTCCTGAATATTGGCAACCTGAAGTTTTAGGGGCCTTAGGTAATGATACAATTACTGAATCCTTAGAACATAACAATGAAGCTGCTTTTTTAAATCAATTATGTGAGAATCAAAATGGTCATACATCTGTAAAGGAAAATGATTTGGAATTTGATTTCAATTATTACGATATTACTGATTTTACAAGTGAAACTGCAGTATTAGTAGATCTAACGAAAAATCCTGAAAGATTTACTGGTTATGGTGGTAAACAAGCTGGCCAAATATGGATGAGTATATATGGTGAAAATTGTTTTTCTGATGATGATGATGAAAAATCTTTAGCTAAAGATGCTTTCTATAGGATTGTTTCTGGTTTACATGCTTCCATTGGTACTCATCTATCTAATGATCATTTAAATACTGAAACTGGTAAATGGGGGCCTGATTTAGATTTATTTATGGCTAGAGTTGGTAATTTCCCTGATAGAGTCTCTAACATATATTTCAATTATGCTATTGTGGCAAAGGCTTTATGGAAAATTAGACCTTACTTAAAGGAATTAGATTTCTGTAATGATTATGATAATGATGTCAAGGGTAGAATCTTAAATATTGTCTCAAGATTAGATAGTAAAATATTCAATGAAGATTTAATGTTTAAAGATGATATAAGTTCTTCATTAAAAGATGAATTTAGAAGTCGTTTCAAAAATGTAACAAGAATAATGGATTGTGTTCATTGTGATAGATGCAAAATGTGGGGGAAAGTTCAAACTACTGGTTATGCAACAAGTTTAAAAATTTTATTCGAATTAGATGAAGCTGATGATGCTTCAAAACAATTAATTGTTGATAAATTAACCAAATATGAATTAATTGCTCTACTTAATACTTTTGATAGATTATCCAAATCTGTTGAATCTATTAATAATTTTGAAAAATTATATAAAGAAAGAATTAATGGTAAAGTGGTTACATTCTTCCAGAATAATAACTTCTTTAAGTTATTACAAAAAGCAAAGGATACTTTATGTGAAACGGTAGAAAATCTAAATGAAACTTTTAATAATAATAGTTCTCCTGATATTTCTCTAGAACAAGATGAAAAGAGTAAATTTGATAAGGATCAACCAAGATTCCAAGATATTAAAATGCCAAAGAAGAAAAATAAGAGATCAACTAATTCATCTTTGAATGATAGTAAGAAACAGAACGTGTGGGTTAAAGCATGGAAGACTGAAACACATAATTTAATGGAAGCTTTAAGATTTATTGGAAGAAGTTATATTGATTTCCCAAGAAATGTTTGGAATTTAGCTTTATCAAATTTCTCTAAATTATGGAATTCATTCATTGGTGTAAAGGACTATTTAAATGAAGAGAATACAGAACCGATTGAATATAAACTGGATTTACAATAGGTAAAAGTAATTTTTGATTTCAAAAAATTCATAAACTAGTAGTTAAAAGTTGTACAAATTTTTATAATCTAGGGCTATAAAAATTTCCCCTTTTTATATAAGAAAGTTAATATTTGATATGTTTATGTTTTACTTTATTTAAATATCTCAGATGGTTTGTTTTTATTGTTTTTAATTATATCAATTTATATATTAGAAAGAATATATACATATACACAAAGTTCTCTTTTTCTATTAGGAGCAACTTATTTCTGTTTCTTTACTGTTTTATTTTGTTTCTTTGGCTTTGAAACTATACTTGAAGTACTTTTGGTCTTGGATACATTTTTTCTTTCAACGGTTTGATCAGAAGTGTCATTGACAGTTGTATTTCCCTCATCGAATTCTTCATCAACAATATTGTTATCATTATCATTATCATTATCGTTATCATTATCATCTTCATCATTCTCTTCATCTTCATCACCATCTCTATATCTCTTTAAATTTTGATTGTCTGCTTCATTAAACTGTTTCTTTGCCTCAGTAATGAGTTTATTGATAGATATTAACTCCTCTGCTCTACCCAATTTAACCTCATCATGACGAATAGCAAATTTAAAATCTTCTAACTTAACTTTATTTCTTTGAGAATTCTGTGCAGTACGATAAGCTGAATTACAAACATCCACTAAATATTGTGATACCAGTTCATCAAGACATTGAATTGTTGGTTGTAATGGTTGAGGCGAATCTCCATATGCGTAAAGCAACGAACTAACATCTTTAGAAAACAGATTAGTTCTCTTGAGTTTTCTTGACATGCCGTAGAAGCTTCTGAGTGACTCAAATCGGTTTATTATACTGTCTAAACTATTGCAAAATATCTACTCTCTAACTAATTTTTTCTAGATTTCTCTATAAGCATTTTTTTTTCAAGGCTTTCAAAGTCGATCGCTTTTCCATTTGAGATTATAACAAGAGCTTTAACCAAGATATGTCATACTATCTAAACCAAGGGTACAGCTGCCAGTGCATGTCTTATGTGAACCATTAATGTAGTATCTTTGTAGTTAGGAGAAAACACAAATGTTTCAGCTGCTAGTTCTTAGAGTCTTTCAGCAAGCCAATCCAGCAGCCTATATCCGTAGAATGCCACTCGAACCACAGGGACAGACTTCCTCACCAACCAGGCTTCTAGTATCCTTCCAATGTTGTTCCCAGTGATGACCAACCCAATGTTGGTGTTCACAGGGACCATTTGATGTTCTGAAAGTACACGCTACCCATCGGACTTAAAAACGGATTTAATTATTTCATATCTGTCATGTTTCGGCTCACCGTTTTCCGACACGTTGTTTATAAATAGGGCAAATATTACGAGAATTGGAACTTCAATTGATCGAATTCTCAGTTGTTGTTATAGGGATTACTTTCTGAGTATTGGTAGATTCTTTATTTTTGGTTAGTATATCAGTACAAGTCATTGTAGTATTATTCTATCCATTGAAATATAATAGTATTATTTACAACGAATTACAAAAAATAACAACAACAAATTAACTACTTTTCTGAAAAATGTCTCCTGTTTTAAACGTAGCTGTCGTCGGTACCGGTATCTTTGCCAAGGATAGACATCTTAAATCATATCAAAAATATCCAGAACAGTTCAAGGTTGTTGCTGCTTTTAACAGAACTAAAGCTAAAGCTTTAGATTTTGCTAAGGCTGCTGGTATCCCTGATGAAAAAGTTTATGATAACATTGATCAAATAATGAATGACGAAAGTGTAGATTATGTTGATGCCTTACTACCTGCTCAATACAATGTTGATACAGTTAAGAAAGCAATTGCTGCTAAGAAGCCAATCTTATTGGAAAAACCAATTGCTGCTAATATGGCTCAAGCAAGGGAATTAGTTGCCTTAGCTGATTCCACTGATTTACCCATTGGTATTGCTGAAAACTGGTTATATTTAACTGCTATTCCTGTTGTAAGAAAACATTTAAAGGAAATTGGTCCAATTGTCTCTTTTACTCATAATTCTACAGGTCCTTTTGTTAAGGAAAATAAATATTTATCTACAACTTGGAGACAAAATCCAGAACATATCGGTGGTTTCTTATCTGATGGTGGTGTCCATCAATTAGCTTTAGTTACTTCTCTTGTAGGTGAATTTGATTCCGTTTCAGCTTTAACAAATCAAGTTCGTGAAGAATCTGGTACTGATGATATTGTGTTTTCTACTGTTAAGATCAGGGACTCTAATATTATTGGTACATTCACTTATGGTTCAGCTTTCGGGGCCACTGAAAAATCTGTCTTCTTAAAGATTTACGGTAAGAATGGTTCTATTACTGTGGACTTATCTGATAAAGTGAAACCAACTGTATCTGTTAAACTTGGTGCATATGCTGAACAAGTTGAAAAGGTTGAAACCTATGAAGTTGATCCAGAAGAATCATTTGGTGTTGATGCAGAATTTTTAAACTTCCATGACTCTGTTGCCAAGAAGGATAAAAACCTGTTTGTATCTAATCCAAGAGCCGCTTTCCATCATTTAGCTTGCGTTGCTGCTTTCTTAGAATCTTCAGCAAAAGGTGGTGATAATGTCAAGGTTGAAAGAATATAAAAAGCTTTTCCATGATTTATGGTAAGTTTTGGAAATTTAGACAGATAATATTTTCAAATTGATATGATAGCATAAACAATAATAGAAGCTACCTATCAGGCTATAGCAATAAAAATTGCTTTTTTTGTATAGATACATCCTTTATATTTCCATTCTCTCTATGTAATTGATATAGAATTGTATATATTAATGAACGATATGACAATAGCTTAAAACTTAGATATGCTCTAATGTATGATGTTCGAATAAAAACAAAAAGTTCTGATAAAGGTTCCAAAATACTAATTGTATTTTTTATACTTACAATTTACTTATTGTTAGCTTAGGAGACTCTTACCTTGAAACTTGGATAAAAGGAAGTTATAATCGGATTATTTATCCATTCAGATTGTATACGTCATAGTTGCATACAACACATTTCCACTTAAAGTAGATATCACTAGCGTGTTGTTAGATAAACCCACTCTTTCAAATGGGGACAAATTTTATTAATATAGAAAAACTATCATATTCGCTCTACTTTCATTAATTATTTCATAATATTCAATAACTATTGTTTCTGTAGATTAATATTCGCTACCATATCGTGAATTTAGTTCGCAACAAGAAGGTTAGGCATCAAATTTATGATAGTCTCTATGTGGTCTGGGACAATTCAATAGAGCAAAGATGCGTACTTTGCAGCCATCCAAATTAGAAACGCTGCAAACATTTGTTTACAGATGCTTGAAGCAGTTCACTTCCTGTTTGACCCGGAAGATCCTTTCAATGCCATGGCACCGGCAATTCCTGAACACAAACTGTTATTACCCAAATGGCTGATTGAATAGCTTTTTCACATACTTCCTCTTTTGATGAATTTCCAGTCTCTGATTGTGTCAAAGATCTAATACAGTCGCAAACCAACTTCGACAGACTCCAGATAAGCGCAACCAAGAAGGCAATTATGTATAGTTTACAAATTTATTCCATAATATGTAAACCAATATCTTAATAGGATTTCGTATTCACAACTAACACTCTCAAAAAGCTAACTTTGGTTATTTCAGTCACTGTTCAGACCCTATAAACCTTTGTCTCTTACATTATTTAACATGTGAAAAAGGATAAACGTGCAGTTTCCAAATTTGAATAATATTTACTTCGTGACCGGTACAATTTGTATCTGTTACTATAATTATTTGGCTGTATCAAATATCTAAGACGTTCAAAACTAAAAGATGCAAAATTCACCCATCAAGTTACATTTTGATAAAATTTATACATCCCTTATATTTATTGCCCCCATTATTTGTCTGTGCTTTAACCAACGAAACAGATTTGGAAGCTGCTAGTCATGACCAACTGCAAGAATCTTGAAGAAACATTAACTGAAGTAAGGCACCAAGGAACTTGTACAAATCAAGCATATGGGGAGCTTTTTACTGGAAATTGGTTGCAAGTAGCAAACGAATTGTATAAATGTTACAAATATGGTGTTGGTGGTTACCACGTCCCAGTCCAAAGACTATGGAACCGCCAAAAAAATGCTATAAAGTCATCATCAATTGCTGTTTTTATATAGCTGGTGCAACGAATGGGTATTACAAACAGGATACCAATTCGTTATCATGGGTAAACAGCACATCTGACGACATTAATCAAAATGTCGATGGAATTGCAGTAATCCCTTATAATGCTGAAAGGGAGCAGAGTTCTACCTGTATTGTACTAAATGTCCCTTGATATGGTTTTTGTATAATATTTCCCATCAAATTCCAGCTATGGTACTGGTGTTAGCAGAGTTTAAACTGTTGAAACGGGAAATTTAACAAAGCATGATAAAGACTACCCATTTTCGAGGGTAGCCTGGACGTTGACAATTGCCATAACATATACTATTTCCACCTGGTATGTAGACGTCAGGGTGGTCAGATATGGCTACGGTAATGGATAAGCGTCTTATGCCTGATGGTTATGAGAAATTGGAATTTTGGACATGAGTTGTTGGATATTATAAGATATATGTACATGATGACAGTAACAACTAGGATTGGGTATATTTTTTAAGACTTTGTTTTACTCCAGAAGGTCTTACACAAGTTTAGTCACACTGCGATGATGGCTTCAGTGTGACATGCATTATAAGTGGGGCTAATACTTTAGTCCACTCCCTAAGCAATACCAGAAATGGTGAATAAAAATGATATAAAAATTTAGACCGGCTAATAAAAGGAGGTGCAATAACTGATACTTCACAGTTAATCAAGAAGAAAACAACTTCTAATTTGGTAATGCATTTGTGCTAATGGAAGGACAATGTATACCACATCATCAAAGATATCACTCATTTTCAATTAAACCATTAAAGCTGAAGTACATACTGTGGGTGAGGTCATTCCCACAATAAGTGGTATGTGAGAATTATCAAATATCACAGATAATTCAAATATATAAAAACTCTCAAAATAATTACTAAATTAAACCAATAGATAACCACTGATGTTGGGTTTTATTTATGTTAAAAAGATTTTTTTAAGAGTAAATAGTCGATAAGAGAGAATAATGGTAAACTGAACATTTTAAATATATATTTTTCTTATTGTAGTATCATTGAATGCAACAAGGACACTACTTAGTTATAGATCAATTTAGTATGTGTATCTCTCATAGAGAGTCTCTACTAAGGTCCCTAAGATTTGATGAAAAAAGAATTATTTGAGTACCACTCTATTATTGAGAACGATTTCTTTGTAATATATATAGTATCACAACATTGTTTGATGATCCTATATACTTTTTAATTTACACTAATTTACAATTTTGTTTCAGGTTGTTTCAGATTGTCACAGTCGTATTAACCTATCATTTCATCAACGTTTCATTTTCTTCATGCTCGTCTGATTAGGATAATCTATCTGACAATTAGTGAAACTCCAGCACCACCAATCAAAGTTCATCGTGGTCACCATAACAAACAGATGGGATTCCTCCTGTTGGTGGACTTCCTGGACGAATACCGTCGAAGGAATTTGAATAGGATAAAATCCCTTCAGCTATGTGTCTAGCTCCATGGTTATTGTCATTAAGTGTCCAATGGTAAGGTCCGACAACTTCAAAAAAGCATGCTGCAGATCTATCATTGCTGGTTCCACGATATTCATATCCTTTGACACTGTTAGATCTGAACTTCCTTTATTGTACCTACAAAAAGATGTAATCATACCAGCATCTAACCAAGTTGCACTATCGTAATCTGCGGCGTAGTCACGCTTATTTGATCTAGCCATCATATGATCGTTACTTGAAACTGAAGTGAGGTACGAATTATTGCTACTAACAAACATATTAACTATTGGTCCTATCCTGGTAAATGTACTTGGAACCATGCATCATCGGAGTATGACCTAACACTGATGCTGTGTAGTTATTACCCACAGGGTCCATTAAATAAAGGCCAGCTTCGTTCAAACCATATGCTAAACGTTCAAGAGTAGGGAATACTTCCACACTACGTTTATTATTAACATCTAGGCCACCTATTGCGCCTATTGTCGGCCACTTGCCAGTCCATACCACTCCCCCGCATACTAGTATTAGCGTGCCTACTGACTTAATTACACAAGGCCAATGGTCCTCACTACCATCTTTTCCATAGCAATGCTCCGTAATATAAACAATAGTATATGTGGCACCTCCAACTGATCCCAAACCCAACCCAACCGAATACATTGCCTAGTAGCATGATGAAGCTGTAGCTCATCTAGATAACGCTTCCTGTTCATATGGAAATTCAAGGTTCTCAATAAGGGCAGCATGTAGACTCACAGTACTTTTTAAATTCACATTTTGTTGAAGTGGCAATCTGTTCTACTTTTCCATATTCTCGATTGAACCATTCACCATAATGGTAGTCAATCCGTATGAGGGTGTACAAAAGTATACCACATAGAATAATGTTAATCCGATAAGCTGCAATATCCATTTAACCATGTTAGCTACGATTGCTATGGTTACAATGTCTGATATAATGAAAATTGAAACTATGTATAATAGATCCTTTGTTTAGATATGCTTAATGAGAATAAATTTTTTTCCAATTGAGTCGAACAAGTTACCCAAAAACAGCTTTGTTCAATTTAGGTAACAGTAAAACGACTACGTTGAGAATCTCTCACCATGAACTACCATATTATCTAAACAGAATATAGTGTTTACGTGAGCAACTTGAATAAAATCCTCAATTTAGACATTGAGGGGCATCAAAACTATTATTTGAACGCATGGAAAATGCCCACTTGAGTGTAAACCCCCGACTTGCCCTGGATTTTTAAATGATCACAAAAGCCCGTCTGCACCCCAAATAATTCTACATTAACGCAGTAAAAGTGTATACTCAATACAACTGTTTAATATTAAGCAAAACAGAAGGAAGTGATTAAGCTGGGCAATGAGTATTCTATAGATAAATCTTCTAAAGAAGACCAATAAGAAACATAACGAAACCGCAGAAAAATTTAAGAAACATCGTAAAGAATAGCAGTGATTATCAAATATTATATAAGATTTAAACAAAATTTAGATAGTTAATATAATAATAGGTACTATGTATTCCTATAACTATTCAGGGAACTCGTGTCTATGCCTAATCTGTCCTCACGTTAGCTTGCTAAACAGTATCGTTTAATATACCTAATTTTATATCCAACCTTAATACAAACTTGAATTACAAAGGACCAAACCCCCAAAGCCCCATTTCTTCAGATAAAAATGTTTAAAACACCCCTCAAACCCCCATCTTGTTAATGTTTAAAGAGTTTTTGGCCTACCCCAAATTAGATACAATTTACGTAAAGATAAAGCGGTGCCTTTTTCCCTTTTTAGAAATGGCTGCATATTTTTGACAGCATCGGAAAAAGAAAAATAAAGTTTTTAAACGAGATTCAGTTTTTTGCTGAATTTAAAGATGTTGTACAAGGTTTTTTACGTAAATGTGTCAATAATATTGCAATGGCTGCCTTTTTTATTTTACTTCTTTTAGATGTCATGCAGTGGATTTAATATTCGTTTTGTTTAGTTTTTATAGAAGTAACTGTAGAAACAGTAGTAATGGGTAAAGGTAAAAATCGATGCCGCTTCATGTTTCGTTTAGGATTTTAAGTGCCGTGCTGTTGGTCAAACATATAACATTTTTAAAATATGTGATGTAACAAATGATAGTACAAATTAATGGAGTAACGATACCACATATTTAAGATAATATTCTATAACAGGGGTAATGCATGTGAAAATATTCAATAATACTTCAATGTTATGTACAATGCTATCTGAGGAATTCTTAAAACTGTGAAATATCTCATTATGAAACAACAGGTTCTCTTATTGTTCTATAATGAGAGAAGGACAAATTGAATGAGTAACTATTAGTTAATGTGAGCTAAAATAACTAGGAAAACAAACATGTATAAGTGGACTGTAATCCTGATTATTCCTCACATTTCCGTTAATTATATATTATATAATTTATTATTATTAAGAAGATCTTTTACTATAAGAAAAGATCATCGAAATATATCTTTATAATTACTCTATACTAAATTACATCAACTATGTCTTCCATTGCATCTTCTATTAATTCATCTGTTCCTGGCCCAGTTCTATTTATTTCCCAAAATTACTACGGCAAAAATTAAACAGACCAGGAAGGATGGATATATGTTGTGAGGTCTATTTCAACGACCTTGATTATTCTTGGTGGTATTCTATTTTTTAGTTAAAATCCTTGTTGGCCTATGTAAGTAGGACCTCTACGGTATATTAATGAACAATGGTAAAATTTTAAGAAGGCTTTCTAAGATATTGTTGATATCTATGATATCTGAAGAGAACCGATAAGTTGAATTGTAAGATAAGAAGTTGATAAGAGATAAAACCGATACAATAACTACGTTAGTATCTGTGTATACTGAGTAGGTAAAGTTAGGGATTATCCATTACAGTTGCTCATTGGGATATGATATAGAACGACTACGCCTCTGCTAAGTAATATATTATACCTAATAGGATGTAGATAATTGGAAAATCATCAAGGAGAATTTATTCAGCCTAGGGCATAATTTGAGCCTCTGCCATATGGTCTAGGAAGAATGAACTTCTCAAGATAATAATTCAAGAAATATCTAAATTTAATATTCAGAAATAAAACATATAAAAAGAGAAGTTATTTCTGAATTGAATTAAGAATTAAGTCTAAAATATTGATTATTTTTTAGATGAAATTCTAATTTATTTCAAGGAAATAAGGAAAAAATAAATTCAATTATCTAGAACTAAATGCTATATGTCTAATAACTCATTAACTTACCTTGACCTAATTCAACAACTTCATGTAACGTTTAATGTCCGTTATCACGGTGAGACCAGTAAATGTTAGCGCCTGGTTCCGAGAAATAATATCTATGCGAGTAAACCCAATTCCAATTATTATTACTACTATCATGCACGTATAATTTCCAATAATCTGTTGTCCAATCTGCTACTTCATCTACTAAAACGTAGGCATCTTGAGGAGCCGTGTGGTCATCTTCGACATCTGTGACAACGTGCCACGGATAGAGTGTTCCACCAATGATGTAATCCTGATTGTGGCAATAATCAATGTTCAGCTGGCCGCCTAAGAGATACCATTCTTCTTCTCTTTTATCTAACTCGCTGGTTGTACTATTTGCTGTAGTTCCTTTAACATATGATTTGGCTGATACCAACCCGCTAGCCATCTCAGTTCCACCCTGCTGTGTTAGAATATGTCTAATTGGGTCATTTTGATGATCTATAATCCATTGCGGCATACCTGTCTCAGTATGGAAACCACTCTCCACATTGACTGTGATATTCCTAGAAGGAAAGTTTTCAACCAAACCCTCACCAACAAAACTAAGAAAGTTTCATCACGTTTTACAAAGCCATTGACAGTTACTACTGTAGTGGCAGCCGCAAAAGCTACTGCTTTGGCTGCGCTGTTCAATACAAACATACATCTAGTATCCGGAATTAAATGCCCATGAACATCTTCTTGACATTTGTAGTATGCCTGGCCTACAGCACCCGTAATATAGTACCCAAAAGCACCCCATAAGGAAGCAATTAAACCTGTTTTTCCCGCATCTGCAAAATCTATCTCTGGTAAATGCTCACTCACTTGACTATAACCCTTGTTATTAGGTGCGGAGTCGCCAGCATATACCAACACTGCGGTAAGTAAAAATAAGTTCCCGAATAGCAATGAATTTGGCAGTTTCATCAAACACTATATTAGTATGCTTACTTTCTCATTCTTTTTTAAAAAAGAAACTTCAAATAATAACGAAGTAACAGGATATTATAGTAGATAATCTCCCTCTTATATAATGCGCTTGTATGGAAATTGTTTTGAAATGGTAGGAAATGTATATATCATTCGTACTCTATTTTCCTTCCCTGTTTCTTTTCATGGAAGCATATCTCCGTTAAAATAATTAATAGCATATGCCCAGAATGGAAAGACATAATAGTTTGCCATCTTATGTATGATGCCTTAAATTTTACTACAATGATTTCTGTTCAGTTTCAAACAAATATGGGAGGCCTTCCTCGTCTCATTATTTTTTAGCAGAAATTGCTTTATACGAGATTATCTAATCTATAATCGCTATTCTTCTAAATGGTAGTTCAACAAACATCATGAAAAAAAAAGAGAGTACATACTTGCAGGTACATTGAACTGAAATAGTAATTTTTCCGTTATTTAAGCTTTTTACGTACTAAAACATGTGAATATTACAAAAAAGCGGTTGCCTTTCTTCTTTCGTAACTGCATAAAACAATTTAAGGTTATTGAGAAGAGTGCTCGGATTTCGGAAAAACCCAGCTTTTACTGAGTTTTCTAGGCAAATATTTAGAATGATGTAGTCAACAAAAAATGTAACAATTAGTGCCTGTGTATTATTGTCCTATTTGGCAATAACAAAACAAAGCAAAGAAAGGATAAAGAGGCAGCCAATTGGCGGCTGAATTAGCAAAAAACAAAGATGGTGAGAATGGATTGTTGATGCAGGTTATCAAAATACATATCTAGAGTATCTTAGTGGTTTATTTTACTATGGTTGCGTTTTATAGTTTTAAACAATTACAAAAGAATATCTTAGCTCAAATTGGTACTGCAATAGTTGGAAGTAATTCTGACAAAAATCTTAATTTATTTGGTGGGCATAACTTATTACTTGAATGTTTGTAAAGTTAGAGCAGTAATAGATGAAATAGTGTTAGACATATTTTTATTAAAGTGAGAGATACTTAATTTTATTTAGCTATTACTCTTTTCTTTTAACTTAAAAATATATATCTAATAATAATCAACCATAAAGGTCTTTATCAAAGTTGATCAGAAATACATATCCTTTTTATATGTTTATTTCTGACAATATTGATTAGAATTGATCTTGCGACTCATTCTTTGTAAGGTCCTATATTCTGTGATTTAGTGGCAGGGGCTTCGACTAATTCACATAATACATGATTTGCGCTTTCCTAATTAGTTACTCTTATCCCTAATTAGGATAGTAGATCAAACCTTGCTTGGGCATAGTAGTTTCATCTACTCTCCTATTTAATGACTTACAGGATAATATTTCCCATATTATTCTACAGATACTTAGATATCGTTGTAGTAGTAATAAGGGTGCTTATCGGTTTGTAGTATCGAGTACTAACACATCTTAGAAAGCCTTCTTACAATTTTACTACTGTTCATTAATATATTGTAGAGGTTCTACTTACATATTCCAACACATACGTACCGTATTTTATAGAGATATGCTTGTACAATAAGTAAATTAAAAAATACAAAGTTATTAAAAAATCTCACTTACGAAGACAGCTATCTGCACATCAAATAAAAGAGAGAAATATTGAACAAAAAAATACCAAGGTGAGAATAATATATAAAGGATCCCATTCTTAAAGATTTAAGTGAACAAATATGCTTTTTTACTTCTCATTTTCAAATTATATCTTTTGGTGTTTGATTTTTTAATCTTTATTTTTGCAACAACTCGAAGCATCTTTAAACATTGAAAAAAAAGTACTAATATTAAATAAACAAATAAATAATAAACATTTTTCCAAGTGAAATGTAAATAAAGAAGTGAGAGGCTAGAGGTTATTTGAGAAGAACTGCTTTCAAATACGTTTTACCCGCTTGACCAATAAACAATGCCAAGTTTAGTACTTCTGAGACAAACAAACCTGAGTGTAACATACTGGAATTCCTATAGTAATCATATAGATTATCCTGATCAGACGAAAGTTAAGGATGGAACGTTGATAAAATGAAAGGTTAATGTAACTGTAATAAAAAAAAATTAATCTGTAATAATAATCTAGAAAAAAATTCTAAATTCAATTGGAAACAATCAGAAATACTTTCCACTTATATATCTTCAATCTTGATCATTTCTTGAGCAATAATTCTTGAAATAATTCTCTTAATAACAAATATGATAGAACATCTTTCGGTAACCTAGATATGGCCCTACATAATTAAGTACCTCACTTGTAACATTGACACACTTTTCTAATCTGACTCCAATAGAAAGCATGGAGGCGCCTTAGATATCTTTCATATCATATTCTGAATAAGAAACATAACTGCAAAAACACACTTAATCTAAACATTATCAAAGATAATATTACATTTGAGATTCCCACATATTACAAAGTATCGTTTCTTATTCCTTTAATTCCTAGAAAGCATCTCACACATATCTGAGATCCTTTTTTGAGGTTACCTAACTTACCTCACCTACGAGTTTACCTAGCTTATTTTTAACAACAAAACTGTTTCAACCAAAAATTTCAAATTAGCATACTTAAAAAGTATATGAAATGATCATAGTTTGTAACATGTCCATAAAAATTAATTATTATGGTATTTCTGTATAGTACATAAAAAAGGATATAGAAGTATAAAATCTATAAGCTCACTAATATTTTCCTGTATATCTAAATTGTCAATAAAAGCTAAGGAGAGCCTATTGTCGTTTCCTAATGAGATATTTCACAGTTTACTAATTCCTCAGATACCATTGAACACAACACTGAAGTATCAATAGGACATTTTACATGAATTTCTACCCCTATTTTAAAAAGTTCTCTTATATTTGTGATATTGTCGCTTTAATTATATCTGCTGTCATTTGCTAGATATCAGATATCTTAACAGTATATTAGGACTGGATTTGATAAAGCTGACATTACATTTTTACGCGGGCAGCCATTCTAGATACGACTTTTGAAAAATAACAGGTACTCACTCAACTCTTATTAATATGACATACATAAGTATCATATCTGAAAAAGCTGAGTTGCCGATATTATATTAGTTATTTCTTCTGGATTGCTCTTTATTAACTATTGATAGATGAATTTTCAGCAAATGCATGATGATTCTAAGTCACTTAAGAACTTGTACAATCACAAAATTATAAAAACCAAAATGTTAACCTTTCCATTGTTTTCAATACTTATCTGTTTCATCTTTTCTGCCTCGGCCACCTACTTTAGAAAGAGTGTTTTGAGTTGTCAGTTGACTTCTCTTTTTGCAAATTGGGGCTATTCATATCTTTACATGCCACATGCTATTTGTTATAGATTGCCATTGCTGTTTATTACTGAGTGGGAAATTAACAAAATAGTTGATTCAATTTTTGATGTTTGTGATTACTGTGACTCTTCTTATGACATCTTTTCTATTGATTGCAATTACTACCTAAAAATCTTTATTACTAACTTTTTATTTTGTTGTCTTAATCTATATATTGCCTTTAACTGTTACAAAAGAAATAAGAGGGGTCCTTTCCAAAAAGGGATTAGAGAAAGGGGATTAGAATTTATAAATACAAATACAGTAGCTCTCATAACGGCTACATTAATTGTGTTGTATTATCATCTCGACCCATTAATAGAACTGGGCCAGGAATGGATGAAGTAATAAAAGATGTAATAGAAGACATGATTGACTTAATTTTAGTATAGAGTAATTACATATCGACGGCCTTTCCTTACTATAAAAGATCATCTTAATAATGATAAATCACATAATGAATAATTAATAGAAATATGAGAAATAATCAGAATTACAGCCCACTTATATGTGTTTGTTTTCTGATTATTTTAATTCACACTAACCAATAATTACTCAGTTCAATTTGTCCTTGTCTTATCATAAAACAAAGGGGTTTGTCTCCATTGTTTAAGATAAGCCATTTCCAAATATTTATAGTCCTTCTTTATCTACGGAATTATACTTTAGATAACATTGTAGACATCAATGAGGGATTATTAAACATTTATCGTATTCACTACCTCTTATCATAGAATATTATCTTACCTATGTGATATTATAATCGACTGTCTATGCTGTATTGGTTTGATATCACATACCTCAACACTAACCCAGCTTTACTTTTTTTCAGTATTGATAATAATTGCTTATTACAATTGTCTGCTTGTCTTTCTGAGAAAAGAAGTAACAAGGCGTAAAAATTATTCCATTTTTATTTAATAGTATCTTCTTATTTTATACAATTTCTCCAATTAGAAGTTCTAAATACCCTAGAATTTTTCTTGTACTTCTACTCCTAATATTTTATGACGTCTCAAACAACTCCCTTGTATAAATTCGTCAGTATTGAGTATTTGTTTAATCCCTTGGTCAATCAAGTGGGTGTAAGTGTCACAATATAATATTGTACCAGCAGACTCCCCTTACAGTGAAACGACAGTAACTATTAATCTTGATGTATCTTATATTTGAGTGCTAAATTTGTACCATTTGGTAGCATTACGAAAGAGGAGCTACTTTATAGCCTTATTAACCCATCCTTTCACAGTACTTTTTTTTAATGTACCTCAATAGGCTGGGTTATACAAATTGTACAGGTTTCAGCAATCTCAAACATTTCATCAGTTAATAAATACATGGAACTAAAAATAGTATCAATAATTTACCTAAATCAGAATGTAGGGAAGCTATTTCCTGACCAGATGAAAAAGATATCAAACATCAAACAAAATACGTATGTACCT